>PVIH01007031.1:14668-93194 GCA_004025045.1 Sigmodon hispidus
TTTTTTTTTTTTTTTTTTTTTTTTTTTTTTTTTTTTTTTTTTTTTTTTTTTTTTGTGTGTGTGTGTGTGTGTGTGTGTGTGTAAAATTAGCATGGGTGCCCATGGATGTCAGTAGATTGTATTGGCTTCTAAGAATATGGAGCTGAGTAGCTAACAAGCAGCTTTGAGCAGCTGTCATAGGTCCTGAAAACAGGACTCCAGTCATCTACAAAAGCATCAAATTCTCATAACCACATATCATTTCTCTAGACTCCTGTGCTTCTAGCATTGATTTATGCTTTTATGCTTCAGCACTAAACAAGGCTTATGAAATATCAATGTATTTAGATAAAACAAGATGATTTACTCCTGGTATTATTATTAAGTCATTTGACTCTGAAGGTTTAAGTGTATCATTACCTTAAAGAAACTGCTAGATCACTAAATTTCTGTCTTTTTAATCTATAGTAGTTAACTTAGATATGTGAAAATAGCTCATTATTCTCTATTGAGATCATAGTCCCAAACTCTTTGATTTGATATTAATTTATCCATGAAAACAAGTCTAGTTAAAGCAAGACAAACCATTGACTTAATATAATATAGGTTTAAAATGGATGTTTTTCTTTCTCTGTTAACTTTAAAATAATTTAGGATAATAAGCAGAAATATTAATATTTGGATAAAATGACCGTGATTTTTTAATGAGACAGAATCTTGAGTACATAGCTAAGTAGTATACTGATACAGCTCATGAAAAGCAAGAGGAGGAAGATTTGCTTTACTTGGGTTGTGGGAGAAGAAAGGAAAGAGGGAATAGCCCTTTGTCTGTAAGCATAAACAAGATTTGGAAAAAATGATATTGAAGCTTTAGTTTTGTTGGTTTTGAGGGAGATTACTTCAAGTTTATTTACAAAAATTATCTAAATATTATGTTCATGTACAGAAATGTGTGAAAAATGTGACTTCTGCATTAACCATAGGTTAAAATAACAGAGGAAGTAATATCTCATTCCATTTTGACTAGGGAACTAGTTCTGAGAGTCTCTTTCTTGCCTGGAGGCCTTCCCCTCTGTCACCTGCCACCCACTTGTGACCTATGAGTCATTCACTATTCCAACTTCATTTAAAATCTTTATTAAATTAGTTTGAATTCTAAGATTCTGTATTAAGAGAAGATATATTGGATTTTATATTTTAAAATAAAGAATTGTAATGAAAATTTTAGAACTACTGCTATCTTTGTGAGTTTAGAAATTTTAGAGTATGTCTATATGTATATTTTTTCACAGGATTGTGTACACACACATACACACACACACGTATGTAACTAAGTTGACATGTAATGCCTTCTTTATTTTATGGAAACACAATCTATCAATATACTTTGAAGGGTAATAACGATACTAATAATCATTCACCTAGTATGAAGTGCTTTCCTTAAATGTTTTAGGCAACAAAATTTCTTCTTTTCAATAATAAGTACAGTAACCTGTGATTGTCTTGATTCTGAGTAAATAATTCTACTATAAATAAACAACTGAGCAAAGGAATCAGTCCTATTAAATCTTACTAAGATATATACGACTGTATTCATTCGATGTTGAAGAGTCTCTATTCAGAAAGGCACTTCCAAAGTTCTGCCTCTGTTTAAAACCCATAATTTTGCTCACTTCATAATTAAGTGAATAGATATGTGCCTGTTACATGAATAGATATGCATAATAAGCATAATGACCAAGAGCAATGCCAGATATTAGGCTTCAAAAACACATCCCTGCGCCCTGCCTTTTCTCCTGCGTAGCTCCTTTCCATGTCACCTCACAAAGCAGCTATAGGCATTCAAATCCTTAGTCATATTAAATGACATTTCTTATAGTCCAAGTGTGTGATTGAGTTTGTCATGGTTAGTGTAATGGGCCTGATTTCTTTATTCATAATCTGATAACATGTTGTGCTAATAGCAAAATATGTTTCCTCTGTAAAAGTATAGTCTTTGAAACAGCGTGTCATTGCTGCTTCTTCTCAATGACAGGTAACATCTGCAACACAGTCTTTCATTTGAAAAGAAACAGAAATAAGTTTTAACTTCAATCTCTTGCCTGTTTTATAGACTAATAACAAAAAGCTTCCATTGTATCTATTGAAAGAACATAAACTTTACACACATACTATATCCACAAGACACCATATCTTATTTTCCTTTTATTAAATATGGATTTTTTTCTATAAAATATAATTTGAATACTGTTTACCCTCCCTCTACTCCAAGTACCACACAACTGAACCCACTTCGTTTCTAATCAAGCTTTCAAGAGATAGCAAAACATAAAATATAATAAGACAAAATAAAACTTATCATTCAAAATTGGACTAGCTGAGCCAATAGAAAAATAAAGCCCCCCACCCACAAGAGAAGGAATAAGAATCAGATACCCAATTATTAACCTCTTCAGAAGACCCTTAAATGTGCTAGACTGAAAGGTATAGTACATATTCAGGGGACCTAGTGCAGACCTGTGTAGACCCTGTGGTTGTTGCTTTAGTCTCTGTTAGTTACTATAAACTTTTCCCAGTATTTTTTAGAGAGTTTATTTTTTAGAGATTTTATATTTAGAGAGATTTGTTTTCCTTGTGTCCTCCATCTTCTCTATCTCCCTGACTCCTTCTGTCTCTTTTTTTTTAAACAGGGTTCTCTGAGCTCTAATGGGGAAGAATTTGTTGGAGACATTTTGTATAGAGCTGTGTGTTTAAAGTTCTCTCTCTCTCTCTCTCTCTCTCTCTCTCTCTCTCTCTCTCTGTCTGTGTGTGTGTGTGTGTGTGTGTGTGTGTGTGTGTGTGTATGTGTAATATTTGTCTGTGAGGCTGTTTTTGTTTCTATTTGCTGCACTTGGAATTATTCTATTGTTTCCTTTTAAACCAGGAATGTTTGGTTTTAACCAAGTCCCTGGAATGTCTATTTTCTGGTTTTGATCACTTCATCAGGGGCAGGTATGCATTCCATCTCATGAGGGAAGCCATAAATCCCATCATACATTAGTTGGTTACTTTGATGAGGTTTGTGCCATCATTTCCCTAGAATATTTTAGAAGCAGGACAGATTGTACATCAAAGGTTTTGTGCTTGGATTGGTGTTTGTGTTTTCTCTTTGGTAACCTGCAAAGTACCATCCTATGTCAAAGTCACCAGAATATAGAAGAGAAGTTTCTATAAAGGCACGGAATCAAATTGCACATGTTGTATTATTGGAGAATAACAAAATTTTTTAGCAGTGCTATTTTGTTTTGTTGTGAAGACACTTCCAGTAATAATCTTGGTATTATTACATATGTTGCATATCATACAAATTTGTTTTATACTAAGCTGTATTTAGCCTTTTAGAAGGTGAAGTCCTCAAAAGTGGGGGTTTTAATGTGATGTCTACTACCTATTACAAAAAAGCATAACTGCCTTTGAAATATTCATTGGATAATTTCATTATTTTATGATGTATCTGATTATCTCTTTCAACTCTCTTCATCTATATACCTCTCTTTTCACTACCTTCTAGTTTATAAATATTGATATAGTCATAACATCCACTGTGTTGTCTAAGACACAGTAGTAACTGTTGTGCAAAGAGCTCTGTCCTGAGAACGCCCCGAAAATTCTTTCCTTTTTTGTTCCTTATTTGCACAGCAATTTAAGTACAATATTTTCAGATCTTTAAACAATTTTACTTAATTCTTTTCCAACTAGCTTTCCAAAACATGAGGCAGATGAGATGCATGGACTCATGTGGAATGGCATCAACTGGAAGGCCATCCCAAGAGAAAGCTCCTTGCTTCCTATTATATTTCACCTATATATAGGGTGAAACTCTCAGTATGAAGGTAGCATCTCTATTCCAGGTCTAAATTTTGGCCTCAGGATAGTGAAACAATCAACAGTGAAAATGAAGTTCAGCTGTTACTACACTTTTTTCAATGGTCTGTGCCTGCTGTTTGTTTTATATGACCTAATGTGGTAATCTTCTTTGCAAACCCACACAAGCATAACTCCAGCAGTATGCTTTTTCCTCTTTTTCTTACAGAAATTGATCTATGTCCATCTAATTTGCTTTTCAATCAAGCCTCTGAGAAAGAAACTTGTGATACATAGTTAGTGACAGTTTCAGTTTTCTGATGATCAAGTTTTCTGTAGCTACCAAATGAACTTGAGATGATGTCATTCAACTTTACCACTTTTCCAATTTATTTTCTTATTTTTATCTGGATCATTTTTTATCCTCTCCAACAAATTTTAGCAAGAATAACATGATCATATTCTCTTTTATACATCAGTCCTGCTCTATGATTATATTATAGTGCTAGATTTATATGACTTTTTAAAATATATTAAACCTATACATTGATCTCAGTGAGAGTGCATCAAATCATCTTATGATATAGCAGGTCTATTAGTTTACTGCTCCTTTTTCCTTTTATTTGTCAGTTTACCACAAACTTATGCTTGACTTCTGAAAGAAAATTTGGCATGTTCATTTCCAGTCTTATTAATCTCTCATAAAGAACTTACTTGTTATGGATGTGTTTCTAAGAACTTCTTAGAATTTTGTGGATATATTTTAAATATTTAATAAATTCTGGAATATGGAGAGTCCACACAATCAAATCCTAGGCAGAGAGTTCAGAATATTCTTGATCCTTTAATACAAGAATAAACAGCTGATTCAGTCACACACACCTTTAATATCAGCACAGGGAAAGCCAGGAGTGGGATCAACATCCTTTATCCTATAACTCCAGAGACAGAACTTCTTCTATTTCTGTGAGTTTAAGGCTACATACCTTTAATCCTAATCTGGATGGGATAGAGTATATAAGGGATCATAGAAACCAGGCAGAAACAGAAGTGACTGGCAGAAGCCATAGACAGAATTGACCAGGAGTGAGGCTGAGGAAGATGCAAGACAATTTGGTAAGGATTGACTGTGATGCTTTCTCTCTCTGTTATCTCAGCCTTCCCTCAATATTTAACTCAGAGTCTTCTTTACTGACAACCCAAAATTATGCTACTACATTTGGAATTCAACTTTGAGGCATGAACTCCCCCCCCCCCAAAAAAAGCTGCTTACTGGCCAGAACAACACATGACTGGAGGCGTAATTATCAGGTGGTTAGACTGTTAAGTTAGTCTCAAGCTTTAGGCAGATTTGGCCACAAATGTTTGTTTCACTTTTGTCTGGGTAAGTTTTTTCAGACTGTGGCCTCTTTCTCCTGGTGAGTTGTAGGTTCTATCTCTTTCTGAACCCCTCCTTGTGCTGCTGTCACTAGGTAGCTGCCCCACTTCATAACCATTTGAATCGACTTTGATATCTAAATTGGTAAGTACAACATTTTTTTTAAAAAGGTGGGGAATTTGTTTAAGGCATTTTGGAGGGTGCTTAGTCTTTCTGTGATCTTTCTCTAGATGATTTGATATTAGAAACAGTAAAGGAAAAGATAAATAGAGTAGATGGAATTATCCTCATAATGTTTATTATGCATATTTTTTGTTGTCTGACTTTTTCTGTTTTATCATTGAAGAAGTCAATTAATGTGAATGCTAAAAAAGAAGTCTTTTAAAAGTCTATTAGAAAGGAGCTCAAAGATATTCAAACACAGAGGAGTATAAAGAACAGATCTCTGCAATGTCATCTAAAGCTACAAGAAAACAACCTAAATTTATCAAATAGCCAAAACTAATATACCCAGTTGCCATTAAAAAATCCAAAGAGATATAAGAGATGTTAATTGGGATCCAATACATATGCTAGAACTACAAGGGGTAAAAGATGCAATTGTGACATATGGGATGCATTCACCATTTGTAAAAGAAATGTTGAATTCCTGGTCTTCTTGCAATCAGAACTCCCCTAAGGAATGGTTAGATATGGTTACTGGAGTTTTGGAACCAGGGCCCATTTTTCCAGTGGAAAACATGGTAGAAGGAGGAAGATAAAATGATAGAAAACAAAGAAGCAGGGACAGAGGCATAGAAATCTCCCAAGACCAACTTCTTGGGGAAGGAGATTATTCTAATACTGAAAAAAAATCCCTATGTAATTCACACATTCTTGATTTATGCCACATGGCAACATTAAATGCTTGGAATTGGACAAGAGATGTAGAAAAGAAAATCAAATCATTCACATAAATAGATCAAAGCCCAAAGGAAATTTTTACAGACTTTCTGCAGAGATTATCTGCAGCAGTAAATAGGATAGTGCTGGATTCAGAAGCAAGGCCAATAGTATTTGAATCCCTGGTGTTTGAGAATGCTAATACACAATGCAAAAAAAAAAACAAAACAAAACAAAAAAAAACAAAAACAAAAAACAAAAAACAAAACAAAACAAAAAAAAAACCCAGTAAAACCATTAAAAGCAAGATCAGCACCCTTAGAGGATTGGATTTGTAAAACAATTAATGTAGATTCTTATGAAGGTGATGATAATTGGGTAGGAGAGGTCATTTCTAGAGGTATAATACAAAGGCAAAATGTTAAATGCTACAATTGTGGAAGGCAAGGTCATATACAAAAAAAATTGTAATCAAGGTGTTTCTAGAAATAGTGTCTTTGTAAGGGATAATCACAAGAGAAAACTGCTCCCTTCTGGAAGATGTGGGAGGTATGAAAAAGGAAGACACTGGACTAATATATGTCTGTCAACAAGTGACAGACAAGGTAACCTTCTGCCTTTGGGAAATGTACAAAGGGGGCTTTCAAAAGTCCCCATATCCCATCTCGTACAATCTTACCCTATAATCATGGAGTATACACCTACCCAGTAAAATTTAAAAAAAAATTAAAACATACTGCACTACATGAGAATCTACAGAAAAAGAAAAAAAACTCAGGAAAAATTGTAAAGAAAATATTCTGGCAAATATCTATTAATGAACAAAGGCCAAAATTAAAAGTACAAATAAATGATGTTATAATTGAAGGTATTGGACACAGGTGTAGATGTATCAATAATTTCACCAGAGTCATGGTATCGAAGTTGGCTCCTTAAGGAGGCAAATGGACAATGATGGGGGATTGGGTCTTTATCCCAAGTAAAACAAAATGCAAAATGGCTTGAGTGTATAGGACCAGTAGGACAGAGAGGAATATGAAAGCCATATGTGGCTAACATTACTATAAATTATAGAGGATAAGATTTATTACAACAATGAAACACACAGATTACCATTCCTACAAACACAAAAATAAATCATAAACTAACACATATTTCTTGGAGAAATATTTGAAGGTATTATGAGAAACAGTCACAAACTATCCAAGCTATACAGAAACAAGGCAAACAGCTGTTGATCTTTCAAATACACTCACAGAACTACCTTTAAAATGGCTAACAGATAAGCATATATGGATTAATCAATGGCCATTAACAAAAGAGAAATTGCAGGCCTTAGAACAGCTGGTACAGGGGCAATTAAATGTTCAGCATATAGAATAATCAACAAACCCTTGGAACTTTCCAGTAATTGTCATTAAAAGAAATCTGGAAAGTGGAGGATGGTCACAGATTTAAGGGCAATAAACAAGGTGATCCAGCCAATGGGTTCTCTACAGTCTAGAATTCCTTTGTTTTCTCTTTTGCCAAAAGAATGGTACATTATAATTATTGATTTATAAGACCCTCTTTTTTTTATAATACCCTTAAAAGAACAAGATAAAGAAAAATTTGCCTTTACACTGGCCACTTATAATAATTCTCAGCCTATAAGGAGGTATCAGTGGAGGGTACTCCCTCAAGGAATACAGAACTGGCTTTGGTGGAAAAGAAATTACAAGATGCACATGTGTATCCTGTAGATCCAGACCTTAATTGTATCCTAGTTATCTTGCCCTCTAAGTATTTCCCTATGGGAATTATAATGCAGAGGGAAAATGTTATATTAGAATAGATATTTCTGCCAAACAAACCGCATAAAAAAATTCAAGACATATGTGGCAAAGATTTCTGAAATTGATCTTTAAAGAAAAATTAAGACTTTGTCAATAAAAAGGAATAGACACAGGATAACTTGTTGTACCTTTAACTGATGAAGAAATTGACCAATTATCAGTAGAAAGTGAACTTTGGCAAAGAGCCTGCAGTAATTTTTGTGGAGATATTAACAAATACCCTCAAAGCAAAAGAATTAAAATTTTAAAACAACTAATTGAATTCTTTCCTATGTTGTATGAGATAAACCGATTACTGGAGCCCCCACATTGTATACTGAAACAAAAAAGTTAGGAAAGACAGGTTACAAATCAGAAAATATAAGTAAAGTGGCTCAAAGCCCTTATAATTCTGTTCAAAAGTCAAAATTTTATGCTATTGTGGTGGTATTAATGGATTTTACGCAAGCTTTCAGCATAGTCACTAACTCTCAGTATGCAGAATGAGTTATTTTACACATTGAAACTGCTGATTTTAATAATGATGAGTCAGATTTTACTTCATTATTTATTCAGTTAAAAGAAATAATTAGGAATAGGGATCATCACTTCTATATAATACACATTTGATCCCATACAGGTCTGCCAGGTCCTTTAGTGCAAGGTAATAATGAAATTGATAAATTATTAATAGAAAATGTGCTAGAGGCCTCAGAGTTTCATTTAAAAAAATCACATCAATAGTAAAGGATCAAAAAAAGATTTCTCCATCACTTGGCAATAAGCCAGAGAAATTGTAAAAAGATTTCTCACCTGGTCCTTTTATATCCAAACTCCATTACCAGTAGGTAGTAACCCCAAAGGTATACAAAGAAATGAAATTTGGCACATGGATGTATTTCATTTTACAGAATATGGAAAATTAAGATATGTACATCATACAATAGTTACGTTTGTATGATTTCAATGGGCAACTGCTTTGAGTTCAGAAATGGCTGATTCTATAATCACACATTTGCTAGAAGTTATGGCCAACATGGAAATATCTGTAGAGATTAAGACAGATAATGCTTCAGCATATGTCTCTAATAAAATGAAACTTTTTTACTTATTATAATATAAAGTATATTACAGGAATAGCACATAATTCTACAGTGTAAGCAGTCATAAAACAATCAAATCAAACTTTAAAGAAGATGCTAAGTAAACAGAAAGGAGTAACAAAGACCCTTAGAAATAGACTACATAGTGTTTTACTCACTTTGAATTTTCTCAATGCTAATGAGAAAGGAACAACAGCTGCTGAAAGGCATTGGACTATAGAAAAAAATGGATGTGCTAAATCATCTCATCTACTTCAAAGATGTTGTGACCTCAGAATGGAAGCCAGGACTATGAGCTATGTTGGGGAAGACGTTTTGCTTTTGTTTCCACAGGTGAAGAAAAGTTGTGAGTACCATCAAAATTAATAAAGACTCAATTTAAACCAGAGAAACTTCATGAAAATAAGAACTGAAGGCTCATCTACCCATACTACAATGCTTACAAGTTGTAAGAAAAAAACAAAGGTTTGGGGCAAGTTTTTCTTTCTGTCTTTACAGAAAGACAGAAATACCCATTTTCAAGAATTTAAAAGACCTTGGACATCTAGACATGGACAACAGAAGGGAGGCTATCCAGAAAAATTCAGAAGCAAAAGAATATCACATCTACTTATACCAATATACTCTATGTGGTAAAATCTTTCCTCTTAACCTCTATTTTTAATTACAAGATAAGTTGAAGTCCCAGTTAAATTATAAATTAAAGCTGGCTTCGGAGTGGGAGTGTGGCTTTCTCCTCTAAACCCAAGCATACTTACATATTAAAGGAAAATGCAGAATCTTTGTATCATATCAGAAGAGCTACCTGATATGGGACAGAAGAATGCCTAAAAAAAGGGATAGTTCTATTGTCACTAGTCCTATTCTGAATAAAAATGTATGTATTTAGCTTCCTATATATTGTGTTAGGTTTTAGTATTTTATCAGTTTTTTGCAGTGATCCATGACAATGCCTAATTGTGAACTGGAAATATCAAATAGGAAGATGGGGCCCACAATGAGGATATCACATGGACTATGACAAAGCCACTAGGCTGACAAATACCACCCAAAGTTCAGATTTAGACTACAAACTTCTCAGGACAATTTCAAGGTGGCTAGCTGAGATGAACCAGCTTTACAGACTACTCTATCCGGCACCTGAGATGAGCCCTGCAATTTTCTGTTAGGCAGAGACTGGATAACAAATAATATAGCTACATATTTCAGGATGTGACAATCAATAACACTTTTCAGGATCCCCTAAAGATTCCGTTGCCTGCCAGACAGCAGAAAGATAATTTAAGAACACAACACCCTGGTTCCGGGACCAGGTGCTGTCTGCAGAGCTTGTCCCAGCACACTCTGGAGCAGGCCCAGATAAACTCTGCCTGTAATGGTCCCTGAAGCTGCTGCTGAGAGAATTCCAAGGCTACCCAGCTTCAACTGAGAGATCAGATAAGGACTGAGGAGCCTGAAGGACAGAATCAGACCCCGCCCAGAGGTGAGGAGGGGTCAGCAGGCCCCAGTGCCTGTATCCCTGCCAGGGAGGGAAGACTTGAGCTCCCATTGGTTTCGGTTTCAGTTCCAGGACCAGGTGTCCTCTGCAGAGCACACTCTGGAGCAGGTGCAGAAAAACTCTGCCTGTCACAGTCCCCGAAGCTGTAGCTGAGGGAATTTGCACGGCCATCACCCCGCCTCCAATTGGTCAAACAGAGAAAGATTGAAGACTTGAAATTAAGTCCCCTGCACAGTGCAGAAGTAGTGATTGAGCAGACCTTTTCATCAGAGGTCACAAGAGGCACACAAGCCCGAGTGCCACAACTGACCAGGAGCCATCTAATCATGAACCACTAAAGCCATGGGCAGACACCAGTGCAAAAACTTACATAATAATATAAAGAACAACAAGGTAACTCCAGAAGAAAGTGGCGACACTACAAATACAAGACCTGAACTGAGCGATGAAAAGGAAACAGAAGGAAGCATCACCAAAAATTCCTTTTTGATGATCATCAAAACTCTCAAAGAAGATATGAAAAATAGCCTTAAAGAAATAGAGGAAAATACAAACAAAAAGTGGAAGAGATGAACAAATCTATGAAAGAAACGTGCCAGGAACTAAAAGCTGAAATAGAAGCAATAAAAAGGCACAAAATGAGGCAAAGATGGAAATAGAAAATCTGAAGAAAAAAGCTGGAACCACAGATACAAGCATAACAAACAGAGTTCAAGAGATGGAAGATAGAATCTCTGAAGTGGAAGACTCAGTAGCTCAAATAGATATATCAGTCAAAGAAAATAGTAAAACTAAAAAGCCATAACTCAAAATGTTCAAGAAATTTGGTCACTGTGAAAAGACCTAGTTTGAGAATAATAGGAATAGAAGAAGGAGAAGAATACCAGCTCAAAGGCACAGATAATGTTTTCAATAAAATCATAGAAAAAAACTTCCCTAATCTGAAGAAGGAAATGCCTATAAAGATACAAGAAGCTTACAGAACACCAAATAGATATGACCCCAAAAAAAAATCAGCACGCCACAATATAATCAAGCCACAAAACATACAGAACAAAGAGCTGCAAAAGAAAAGGGCCAACTCACATATAAAGGCAGACCCATCAGAATAATGCCTGACTATTCAATGGAAATAATGAAAGCTAGAAGGGCTTGGTCAGAAGTTATACAGATGCTAAAAGAGCATGGATATCAAACTAGAATACTATACCCTGCAAAATTATCAATCACCATAGATGGAGTAAACAAGATATTTCATGACAAAGTCAGACTGAAAGAATATCTATCTACCAAACCAGCACTACAGAGAGGATTAGAGGAAAAACTCCAACCTAAGGACCCCAGATACACCCACGAAGTCACAAAAAATCAATAATTCCACAGAAGAATACTCCAGAGAAAGGAAATACAAACAAGTTACCACTAAAAATGGCAGGAAATATCAATCAATGGTCACTAACTTCCCTTAATATTAATGGACTCCACTCTCCTATAAAATGCCACACATTAACAAGATGGATACAACAACAGAAGCCATCCTTCTGTTGCCTACAAGAAACACACCTCAACCGCAAGGACAGACACAGGCTTAGAATGAAGTGTTGGGAAAAGATTTTCCAGTCAAACGGTCCTAAGAAACAAGCAGAGGTTGCAATCCTAATATGTAACAAAATAGACTTTAAGCTAAAAACAATTAAAAGGGACTAAGATAGACACTATTTATTCATCACAGAAAAAATTGGTCAAGAGGAGATTTCAATCTTGAATATTTATGCTCCTAATATAAGGGCACTTACCTATGTAAAAGAAACACTGCTAAAGCTTGAATCCTACATCAATTCTTACACCCTAATAGTGGGAGACTTCAATACCCCACTTTCAACCCTGGATAGATCAACCAGACAGAGACTCAACAGAGAAATAAGGAGTCTAAAAGAGGTTATGATGCAAATGGATTTAATAGATATCTACAGAACCTTCCACTCAAAGGCAAAGGAATATACATAATTCTCAGCTCCTCATGGAACTTTCTCCAAAATTGACCACATAATTGGTCATAAAGCAAATATCAACAGATAAAAAAATGGAAATAATCCCTTGTAACATATCAAACCACCAGGGCCTGAAGTTAGAGTTCAACAACATCAAAACCCAAAGAAAGCCTACCAACTATGGAAACTAAACATCACTCAGCTGAACCATCTCTGGGTCAAGGAAGAAATTAAGAAAGAAATCAAAGTCTTCCTAGAATTTAATGAAAATGAAACCACAACGTATCCAAACTTGTGGGACACAATGAAAGCAATCTTAAGAGGAAAATTCATAGCACTAAATGCCTATATGAAAAACCTAGAGAAATCCCATACTAGAGACCTAACAGCCCAGCTGAAAGCATTGGAACAATTAGAAGCAAACACACCTAGAAGGAGTAGATGGCAGGAAATAATCAAACTTAGAGCTGAAATCAATACAATTTAAACAAAAAGAACAATACAAAGAATCAATGAATCTAAGAGTTGGTTCTTTGAGAAAGTTAACAAGATAGATAAGCCCCTAGCCAAACTAATCAAAAAACAGACAGAGAGTGTTCATATCAACAAAATCAGAAATGAAAAGGGATACATAACAACAGACCCCCAGGAAATACAGAGAATTATCAGATCATATTTTGAAAATCTGTATTCCACCGAAATGGAAAACCTAGAAGAAATGGACAGCATTCTGGACAGGTACCACCTACCAAATTTAAATGAAGATCAGATTAATTACCTAAACAGGGCTATAACCCTTAAGGAGATTGAAGCTGTCATTAAAAACCTCCCTAAAAGTAAAAGCCTGGCCCAGATGGTTTCAGTGCTGAATTCTACCAGACATTCAAAGAAGAATTACTACCATTACTCCTCAAATTGTTTCACACAGTAGAAACTGAAGGAATATGCCAAATTCCTTTTACGAGGCCACAATTACCCTAATACCTAAGCCATTCAAGGACACAACAATGAAGCAGAATTACAGACCAATTTCCCTCATGAATATTGATACGAAAATTCTAAACAAAAGTTTGGCAAACCGTATGCAACAATGTATAAAAGATATCATCCACCACGACCAAGTAGGCTTCATCCCAGAAATGCAGGACTGGTTTAACGTATGAAAAACTGTAAATGTTATCCATCATATAAACAAACTAAAGGAACAAAACCACATGATCATATTCATAGATGCTGAAAAAGCCTTTGATAAAATCCAACAGTCCATTATGATTAAAGCCCTGGAGAGATCAGGAATACAGCGAGAATACTTAAATATAATTAAGGTGATTTACAAGAAGCCGACAGCCAGTATCAAACTTAATGGAGAAAAACTCAAAGCAATCCCACTAAAATCAGGAACTAGACAAGGATGTCCTCTCTCCCCTTATCTATTCAATATAGTTCTTGAAGTTTTAGCTAAAGCAATAAGGGAATGAAAAGAGATTAAGGGGATACAAATTGGAAAAGAAGAAGTGAAATTGTCTCTATTTGCAGATGATATGATTGTATACATAAATGACCCACAAAATTCTTCCAAGGAACTGCTATAGCTGATAAACACCTTCAGCAATGTAGCAGGATACAAGATTAACTCAAAGAAATCAGTAGCCCTTCTATACACTAAAGATAGAAGAGCTGAAAAAGAAATAAGGAAAACATTACCCTTCATAATAGCTGCAAATAGTATTAAATACCTTGGAGTAACTATAACCAAAGAAGTAACAGACCTATTTGACAAAAATTTTAAATCACTGAAGAAAGTAATTGAAGAGGATATCAGAAAATGGAAAGCTCTCCCATGTTCCTGGATAGGTAGGATCAACATAGTAAAAATGGCAATTCTACCAAAGGCAATCTACAGATTCAATGCACTGCCCATCAAAATCCCAACACAATATTTCTTGGACCTTGAAAGAACAATACTCAATTTCATTTGAAATAACAGGAAAGTCAGGATTGCCAAAACAATTTTACTCAACAAAAGAACCTCAGGAGGTATCACCATCCCTGACTTCAAGCTATACTATAGAGCTACAGTAATAAAAACAGCCTGGTTCTGGCATTAAAACAGACTTGTGGATCAATGGAATAGAATTGAGGATTGAGACATTAACCCAAAAACCTATGAACACCTAATTTTTGACAAAGAGGCCAAAAACATTCAATGGAAAAAAGATAGTATATATAACAAATAGTGTTGGCATAGCTGGATGGAAGTGTGTAGAAAAATGCAAACAGATCCAAGCCTGTTACCCTGAACAACACTCTAATCGAAGTGGATCAAAGACCTCAACATAAACCCAGCCACTTTGATCTTGATAGAAAAGAAAGTGGGAAACACTTCTATGAATTGGCACAGGTGACCACTTCCTAAATATAACACCAGTGGCACAGACAATAAGAACAACAATCAATAGGTGGGACCTCCTGAAGCTAGGAAGATTCTGCAAAGCCAAGGACACTGTCAATAGGACAAAATGACAGCCTACAGAATGGGAAAAGATTTTCACCAACCCTACAAGTAATAGAGGACTGATCTCTAAGATGTATAAAGAGCTCAAGAATTTAGAGCCCAAAAACTTGAATAACCAAATCAAAAAATGGGGTTCAGATCTAAAAAGGGAATTCACAGCAGAGGAATTATGAATGACTGAAAGGCACCTGAAAAAGTGCTCATCATCTTTAGCCATCAGAGAAATGCAAATCAAAACAACTTTGAGATACCACCTAACACCTGTTAGATTGGCTAAGATAAAAGGCACAGATGACAGCCTATGTTGGAGAGGATGTGGATCAAAGGGAACACTATTCCATTGTTGGTGGGAGTGTAAGCTTGTGCAGCCACTTTGGAATGCAATATGGCGGTTTCTCAGAAAATTGAGAATCAATCTCCCCAAGGACCCAGCAATACCACTTCTGGGTATATACCCTAAAGATGTACAGTCACACTCCAAAGGCATTAACTCAACTATGCTCATAGCAGCATTATTTGTAATAGGAAGAACCTGGAAACAACCTAGATGTCCCTCAACTGAAGAATGGATTAACAAGCTGTGGTACATCTACACAATGGAATACTATTCAGCAGTAAGAAAAAATGATATCCTAAAATTTGCGGGCAAATGGATGTATCTGGTGAATATCCTCCTGAGGGAGATATCACAAACTCAGAAAGATAAGCAGGGGATATACTCACTCATTAGTGGTTTCTAAACAAACTAACAAGAAAAATCCAAGCATGCCCAAGCTACAAACCACAACCACTAAACAGCTTGGGATCAGAAACACCCTGGACTGACCCTTTGGATCCCACTCCACCTATAGGAACACTTGACTCACTCTTGAGGGAGGGGGGACAAAATGGGATTTGCTAGGAGTGGAGACTGAACTAAGCATTATTGTGTCAGTGGGACCATGGGACTGTCTGCAACCTGCCCAGGGAGGGGATGGGGAGTTGTGGAGAAGAAAAAAAATGACCTGATGTGGTGGGGGCAGGAAGGGACCTTGAATGGGGATATACAGGGATAGAAAAAAAAATTCGGAGGGAAAGCGGAACACAAAGTAAATGTATGTGTAGCAAATTATTTGCATTATCACCCTTGATAAGTCATGCTTATGATTTTTGTTTTCTTTATTGTTATTGTTAACTTATCAGCATTTTAAATTCAATTTACTGTTTTTATTGATAAATACAAAATAAAAAAATAAATAAATAATATTAAAAAGAACACGACACCCACATTGCCAAGAGGTGGGATGATTTTTTGTCTTTTAGTGGGTTACGAATGATTGTCATTGTTTAGGGTAATTGGTTAAAAATTGTTATGGGTTATGGTTAGAAAAAAGCTAAACAAAAGATTACATTTAGGATTCTTGTTAAAAAATAAGAAAAGAAAGAAAGGAATACAGATAGATAGAATATAAAGGTAGATTATTGAATCTACTTAAAAAAAGAAATTACTAGCTTTAAATATTTTACATTGGATTTGATTTTTTTATATATATTGTATACAAATTTTGTATATTGATGTAAGTTTGAGATTAATTTTGTCACTGTACATATATTCCTGTTTGTTCAAGGTATTATACAATATAATACAAATTGTTACTCCAGGAAAGTTATTATTGCCAACTAATCGGGGTATATAGAAATGCAAATTAGTAGTTAGACATTACAATCAAACTTAAAGTCATATTAGATATGCTTTCAAGATCAGATATATTTTAGATGAACAAGTCTTTTTCAAGCACTGCAGAGATTCATAGAATATGACATTTAAGAAATCTCAAAAACATAGGTTATTATTTTTTTGACAACAGGACATCTGCTCCTGGCAGCAACAATCCTCTTTAGAGAAGTTTATGAACATTAAGGAAACTCTTCTATATTCATTGATCGTTGTGATGAAAGTTAGTTACTGGGAAAGAAAGTATTCTTACCTTGACCGATGACAATATGATATTCAAATTGGAAAAGAAGGAGAAATACACAAAAGAATTGCTGAGCCTTGCCAAGACAAGGTAGAAAGGACTTTTGGAATATCCTGCTGCCCAGAAAAGTCTGTCAGAAATGCTAGGGCTGTAGGCCAAAGATGGATGCTTCAACAACACAGATAAACTTTGGATGACTGTCCAGGCAGCCAGCTATTTGATTTCTTATATTTTTGGAAATTGTTATTCACTTAATATCATTTCCTTCTTGTGTCTCTGAGGAATTTGAAGATGAGATAGTTAATAGTAATAGTTTTCTAGTGACAGTTTAGGAAAGAAACTCACTTAGAAGTTACAGTGTATAAGTTTAAGAGACATCAAAATATAGTTTTTAGTTAGTAATACAAGTTAGATACAAAGTAAATTAGATACAATCCTTTGGAATCACCAAAATAGGATTAAATAATGGAATACTTTCTTCAAATTTGTCAATTGTTAATGAGCCGGACATTTCTTATGTAATTATTGTTTGTATATTATCATATATAATTACTGTTCCTATTGTATATGTTTTTTCCTGTGTTAGTTATAACTTTCTTTTTTACTTTTAACACAAAAAGGATATGTGAATATATTTTAAATATTTAGTAAATCCTGGGATATCAGAGAGACTACACAGTCAAGTCCTAGGCAGACAGCTCAGGAAATCCTTGATCCTTCAATACAAGGATAAACAGCTGATTCAATCACACATACTTTTAATCCCAGCACAGGGAATGCCAGGAGTGGGATCAACATCCTTTATCCCATAACTCCAGAGACAGATCTTCTGTTTCTGTGAGTTCAAGGCTACATGCCTTAAACCAGATGGGATAGGGTATACAAGGGCTCACAGTAACCAGGCAGAAAAAGAAGTGTCTGGCAGAAGCCACAGGCAGAAGCAACCAGGAGCAAGGCTGAGGAAGATGTGAGACAGTTTGGTAATGATAGACTGTGGTACTTTCTCTCTCTGCTATTTCAGCCTTTCCTCAGTATTTGACTCAGAGTCTTCTTTACTTACAACTCAAAATCATGCTACTACAGAATTCTGCTTAAGTGAACCCTAAAAGTCTTGTAAACTTCCCAGCAGAAATTATATTCCAAAATTCCTCTTTTTGGCTGCCAAATAATAGAAATGTAGTCTCCAAGGACCTATAATTGTTCTAGGAATATCTCATCCTAATCAAAGAAAAGACTGAAATCCTGATCCTAGCTAGGTAGAGAGACTGAATCCCAGAAAACAGATATTACTCAGTTCTTATAATTTGTCTAACCACCTTTCAGTAAAGACCAAAGCCCAAGTAATGATGTGACACTGATATGCATGACCAAGGCTGCTCATGCTTCATGATATACTTTTTTGGCTTCCTACTTAAATTAAAGCCTCATGTCAGCATCCCAAAGATGGTAGTCTGGGTAACAGGGGATCTTCTTAAATCTGTTTCTCTTTGCATGGTAACCACATTGAATAAACTTTTTTCTTCTCTTATTTCACTGACCTACTTGGGAAGAGTGATAGAAAATTACCTGCCAGAACTGTCAGGTCTCAAGCTTTGACTTTACCTAATCCAGTAACAGCAGTCTACTAATCACTAATTTTTAAAAAGAAATTACACTTATATCATTTGTACATGGAAGTACATATACTCAGACATGGAAGAAATTTGTTACAATTATGTAACATTTATGAAGGGTTTATTTTTGTCAGAAGTAAGGACTAAGTATGTGTGTGTATTCTTTTCATTATGCTAAATAATTTTTGATTTAAATAGCCCGATGAAAAAAGATATTTATACTTCTCATGATACACATAAGAAAAGAATAATAATTATAAAAGAAAGTCATCTATAGAATATTATTATTTATAGAACTGAGAATAAGACCATTGTTGTACAGGGCCATCATTTACAAGTTTCTACTCTATGTTCTTACATTTGTGATGAGTCAAGAGACTGGTTGCACATGAAGCGTTATGAAAACTGTTTCACATCTATAACAATGACTTTGTTATATTTAAGTTCATGTTCTGTTGCTTAAGTGTTCCTTGAATAAGTCACTTTACCCCTTTAAAATTTTATTAAAATATTTTTTGGAGCATTTTGTAAAGCAAAACATGTACGCCATTCATTTTAATGTATTGAGAACTCTTTCTTTCATTTCATTTATTTAAAAAGTTTTTTTATATTTGCCACTGCCCTCACTCTCTTTCCTCTGCCAAGTCCCTCCCAATCTTCCCTCCCCCTCCCCACAGCCCATCCACTCATACTTCCATTCATTCCCCAATGTGAGCAAGGAGTCCCAAGGTGAGTCAGTTCAGTCTGGCATGTCCGGTTGAGGTAGGTCCAATTCCCTCATCCTAGTTTTAAGGCTGGGTTACATGTTCTTCTGCAGGGAATGGGCTCTGAGATGTCAATTGGTTGCTCCAGGAATATAGTCTGAGTCTACTACAAGAGAATCCACAAACCGCCCACACCATTTGAAAGTTGTCTATATTTAGAGGGTTTAGTTCCTTCCCCTAAAGATACTTTGGTGATTGTTTCTGAATCAGTGAGCTCCCAATAGCTCCAGTCATCAATCTTTGTGGGTCTCCTCCTCATGAACCTGATCTCTTTGTTCATATACTCTCTCCTTTCTCTCTATTCAGCTGGACCTGGTTCTTGGCTATCGAACTCTGTTTCTGAAAGGTGGTCATTCATTTGATTATAGAATAAATCCTGTTTAGGCAACCTCTGTACCATTACTGGGAGTCCTAGCCTGGAATATTTTGTGGGTTCTTGGAGGTTTCCTTATTATCAGGTTTCTTTCTAACAGTGGCTCCATGTATCAAGATATCTATTTCTTTTTTTCCTCTCTGTGTTGCTCCTCTCACTCAGCCATATCTTTCTCTTACAATTTGCTTACACCTCCCATTGCTTTCTCCCCATTATGATCCCAATTTACTAAAGAGATCTATTTCTCCTTCCCAAGGGGATTCATAGATATCTCTCAAGTTTCTTCTGTTACCTAGCTTTTCAGGGCTGTTATTTACATCCTGGATATTTTTTGCTTTATGTCTAAAATCCACTTATGAGTGAGTACATACAATGTCTATCTTTCTGGGCCTCTATTATCTCATTGAGAATGATACTCACCAAATCTGTCCATTTGCCTGCAAATTTTAGGAACGTCATATTTTTTTTCCTGGTAAGTAGTACTTCATTGTTTAAATGTACCACAATTTCTTAAACCATCTTTCAGTTAATGGACATCTAGGTTGTTTACAGGTTTGGGCTATTCTGAATAATACTATTATGAACCTAACTGAGATAATGCCCTTGGGGTAAGAATGTGCATCTTTTGGGCATATGCTCAGTGGTATTGCTAGATTATTGGGGAGATTGATTCCCAGTTTTCTAAGGAACTGCCATACTGCTTTCTAAAGTGGCTATACAAGTTTACAGTCTCACCAGCAATGGAGGAGTGTTCCTGTTACTCCAAATACTCTCCAGCATAGGCTGTCATCTGTGTTTTTGACAGACAGAAGAGGGTATCTCAGGCTTGTTTTTATTTGCATATTTCTGATGGTTAAGGATGTTGAGCAATTTTGGTTTTAGTGTTTTCTTTACCTGATGTATCTTTTCCCACTATTGAGTCTTCCATCCCAGAGATTCTCTCATCCATCTTTTGGATTCTGTTGGTTATGCTTGAATCTGTGGTTCTGGGTCATTTTTTCAGATTTTCTATTTCTAGTTTTGTCTTGGTTTGTGCCTTCTTTACTGTTTCTATTTCCATTTTTAATTCTTTGTAAATTTCTTTCATATGTTTTTTATTTTTTTTCCTTAGTTTTCTTTACAGGCTTTGTTCATCCCTTCTAATTTTCTGTTTGTATTTTCTTCTATTTCTTTAAGGGAGTTTTTTTATATCCTCTTTCAAGGCTTCTATTAGTTTCATAAAGCTATTTTTAAGGTCATTTCCTTTTGTTCCCTCTTGATTGCTATGTTTAAATCTTGAAGATATACTTGCTTCTTCTGGTGGTGTCTTGTTGGCCTTTGTATTGTTGTATGTATTCTTGCACTGCCATCTGCCCATTGTTTCCCCAGTTTGCTCTTGGTTAGTTCTTGGTCAGCTCTTAGTGAGTTGTTGGTCTGAGGGCTCTTAATCAGCCGCCTGGGTCACCTGTTCTCATGAGGTCACAGTGTTATCATGCCAGCCATCACCTGTTGACCTCTCACCTCTCAGGTATGTGTCCAGGGACTTGTCTGTTTCACCACTGTTATTACACCAGTTGTGTTTTGGGTGGGCTGTGCTCCACACTGAAGCTGAGTGGCCATCTCAGAGACTGGGTTCAGGTGACTGAAGTCAATGCCTGACCTCTGACCTCTCAGCTGTGCTTTTAGAAACTCCTCTGCTTCCCTGCTGCTATTATGCCAGCCATGGTCTGTGAGGACTGTGCTTCCTGCCAAAGAAGCCAAGAAGCCTCTTAGGTGTACACTCAGGACTAAGGGACTCATCTGTTCCCCTGCTGCTAATTTCCCAGCTGTGTTCTGAGCAGGCTGTGCTCTGCACCAAAGTAGAGTGGCCCTTTCAGGGCCTGGGTTCATGTGACAGAAGTCACCATTTGACCTCTGACCTCTCAGCTATGCTTTTAAGAACTCCTCTGCTTCCCTGCTGCTATTATGTCAGCTGTGGTCTGTGCAGACTGTGTTCCCCACTGAAGAAGCTGAGTATCTTACCTCTGAGCTGCATGCCCTAGATCGATGGACTCAGGTGTTCCTCCACTGCTATTATGCCAGTCCTATTCTGGGCGGGCTGTGTTCTGCATAGAAGTGGAATGGCTGTTCAGGACCCGGGTCCAGTCACCTTCTGATTGGAATTTTAAAGTGTCTTTCAGCCATTTAAAATTTTTCTGTTAAGAATTCCCTTTTTTAGTTCTGAACCTTATTTTTAAATTTGATTATTTGGATTTTTGGCCTCTACTTTCTTGAGTTCTCTCTATGTTTTAGAGGTCAGTCCTCTGTCAGATCTTAATGAAGATCTTTTCAAATTCTGTGGGTTATCATTTTGTCTTATTGCAAGTGTCCTTTACCTTACAAAAGCATCTTAATTTCAGAAGGTTCCATTGATTAATTGTTGTTCTTAGTTTCTATGCTACTGGTATTATATTTAGGAAGTGGTCATCTGTGCCAATGCATTGAAGGGTATTTTCCAGTTTCTTTTCCATCAAGTTCAGTGTAGCTTTGTTTGTGTTGATGTCTTTGATCCACTTGGATTTGAGTTTCGTGCAGGGTGATATATATAGTGCCATTTGCATTCTTCTACATACTCCCATCCAGTTATGCCAGTACCATTTGTTGAAGATACTATCTTTTTTCCATTGTACATTTTTGGCCTTTTTGTCAGTGTTAGATTACAATCTTGCACAGCACAAAAATAAGGTGTTTATAGGTGTATGAATTAAGGTTCAAGTCTTTGATTTGATTCCATTGATTCAAACCCCTTCGTGTTTTAAGACTTCTCAACATGAAAAGTAATAAAATATTTTGATAGTATTGACTGATAATATCTCTGGGCTTTTACTAAGTAGACAAAGTCTGAGTTGCTGCATATAGTGGTCTATGAACTTATTTGTGGTCTAGCTTCACATGCCTATTGTGCTAGTTTTGAAATTTTGTGAAGGTTTCTTAATAGTTGTGATTTTTTTCCAACACCAACGAAAAAAACTGGGACTGGCTGTGAAAGTCTGTAATCTAGCACTAAGCTAAGCACTGCAGGGGGGAGGGGGGGCAAAGACAGGTGGATCACTAGGGCTCATTGGCCAGGTATTTGAAACAGAAAACACCATTTCCAGGTTCAGTGAGGGAAGATGTATCCAAAAGTAAGATGGAGAAACATTTGAGGAAGGCATTTCATTTTCAAACTCTGTCCTCCCCAAATCCATAAACAAGGGAAGGTAGAATCACATGCATATTTACAATCCTATATTTCACACACACACACACACACACACACACACACACACACACACACACACACAAACACATACAGTTGAAATAAAGAAAAAAATCAAAGCAAGCAATTACAAAGTTCAGTAATTTTTAGACAAATTAGAAAATGAAGGAGTTGAGTAACTTAATTCCTAATTCTTGGTTGAATTTCAAACTAAATACTATAAAGATAGATAAAATTTGAGATATAGGAAAATTAAGAATTAGAGAGGTCCTTGGAGCAATTCACATAAAGGTAGTTCAGGTTGTAGAAGAGCTTGAAACTCCTATAATGGATTTTGTGTTTAAACACTGATTCAATGAATGCCTCTTAATGCATGTTCATATGTTTATTGTATGGTAATAAATAAATATTATTTGCAAAATTGCATATTGACTCTGATAGTCACTAAAATGTTTATAAATAAGCTGTATCTTTCTTGGAAACTGTGATATGACTGTGCAGGTAAAAGAATTTTTTTTTTGACAATCATGACAACCTGAGTTTGATTCCTGAGACAAGCATGAAGCAAAAAGAAAATTACATCAGGTTTTCCTTTGATTCTGCGATATACATAGACATATACAGTCATGGACACACACACACACACACACACACACACATACACACACTAAGAACAATAAAAAATAAAGTGAGAAACTGCTACAATGTTACCATATTAAGAAATCTGAATTTATTGATTTATTTTTATAAAATAAAGTCTTTTTTTCATGTATCCCCTTGCTTTTCCTCCCTTCTACCTCCCAATACCTCCCAGGAAGACATCAGCATCCATCCTCCCGATTTCCCCATTTCCTCCCCCCAAACAACAAGAAATCCCAAGGTGGATCAGCTCAGCATCCTCTCCAGCCAAGTCCAATTTCTTTATCCTAATGTGAAGACTGGGTTAGGTGTTCCTCTCTAGGGATGGGCTCTGACATGTCAGCTCAGGCTTAGAAACACTGTCTGAACCCTCCCGTGGAGGCTCCACATGCTGCCCATGTCAGTGGAAGGCTGCCTATCCTTGGAGGGCCTAGTTCCTTTTCTTGATGGTCCCCAGCGGCTGTTCTTAAGTCATTGAGCTCCCCAGAGCTCCAGCCAGCCATCACTGTCGCAATTTTCCTCATAAGCCCTATTGCCTTGCTCATATACACTGTCTTCCCCTGCTTTTGGCTAGATCAAGAGCTCAGTCCAGTGCTCAGCCATGTATTACTACTCCTACCTCTATTCATTGTTGGATGTAAGTTCTGTGTTGGCACTTGGGGTGGCTATTCATTTGTTTATAGGGGAAGTCTTGTCTAGACAACACCTTCACTATTGGTTGGAAACCTAACCAGGAACATCCTGTGAGTTCTTGGAGGTTACTATAGAGTGAGAGTAGCAACAAGGAGGGAGAAAAAAAAACAGAGATATTAATAAAGAAAAAAGAAAGCCATTATGGGGTTGAAAAAAGACCAAATTTTATTTTTATTTGTACATACTATTGTGTTCTTTTAACATTGCTACTTATTTTTGCTAGATTCTCCCAGTTGTGCCCTTTAGTCAAATCTACAACTTTCAAAGATGGAAACAATATGTGACTATACACTATTAATTTTACTTGTAAAGACCAGCAAGATGACTTACATAAAAATTTAAGATTAAGATAATGCAGTACTCCTAAATATATCAAATAGCATTGATCAGGAAATTGCTGACCTTCAAAATACCACATTTTACGTCACCCTGTAGTCCTGAGATAAAAGTTTTTTCACAGATTTGTTGCATAATGCACCTTTCTTGGCTCACATCTGTGGAGATCACTGTTCTTTCATAGGCAGCTGCCCTTTCTCTTTACAAGGGAAGTAGCATTTTATCACCTATGAAAGATCATTGTTGAGAAAATAAGTGTTATCAGTCTGCAATGGCCTATTTTAACTAACATACTTGGATGGTGGTCAGGATAGACTTAATAAAAAGGACTGAAAATATTTCAAACAGGTTTTCTTATAGTAGAAAAAGGGCCGAGAAAGTCAGTACTAATTCTTCACTAGTTTATCATTATTCAGTAAAACAATATGCATGGAGACTCTGTAATGTAAAGAGTAGATTGTAAATATCACAATTACATGATTATCTAAGAGTATGTAAACTACATTGTTATTATTTTGACTCTATTCTGTAGGACTTATTATTATAATTATTATTATTATTAAAAAATTTGCAACTGTGATAAATTTTCTGTCAGGAATCTTTTCTCCAGAGTCTTGATGGTTTTATTTGCTTGTTTCTTAGAATCATCATTAATATATACTTAATGCAACACCTCCAGCATGATCATTTATGCCAGCCATAGTTTACCTGCCTGGACATTTATCTAGCAAATGAAAATTTGAAATGCATGATACCATAATCAGCAAGTACAATTTCTGAAAAATTAGTTCTGATTTTAGAAAAATGATTCAGACTACAGTGTCATGGAGGTTAATACTAGGTTACTTATGTAAAGTTCTAGATGAGGAACTATGTAAGGGTTATAAAGAGAAGGAAATTACTTTAAAAATCATAAATATTCACCTCATAAAGAAAGCTTATATATGTATACAGAATGTTTGAGCTAGGGGATCAAATTGTTAAATGCTTATGACTATGGGGGACCCTTCTCATTTAAATATTTAAATATATACATACAAACACTCAGTACTGATTTTTATCAGGACACCATGCTAATTTCCTAATTTTCTTATTTAATTTTCATGAAATTGCAAGAGTCAGCTAATAAAATACTATTTAAAATAAGGCAAAAATGAGGATTTTGTTTTTAACATCTGAGATGTCACAGCATTTTCCAAAGGTGTCAAAATTAGAATGATTTTTAAAAATGGAATTTTCAAAGAGGAAGGTATATTGTTGTAGTAAGCTTTCCCCAGGCCGTTTGGGCCCAGGAGTTTGTAACCTGGTCCACGTCTGAGGTTTGGAACCTGGTCAGCGGCGGAGGTTTGGAACCTGTTCCGTGTGGTGGCTTTTGTCCCCCAAAGAAATGAATCAGATACTTATATACTTTATACTGTTTGGCCCATGTCTCAAGCACATTACTAGCTAGCTCTTTCATCTTAAATCAACCCATTTCTATTAATCTTCCTGCCACATGGCTCAGCCCATGGCTCACCTGTACCTCTACATGTTCCTCCTTCAGAGGTCGGATGGTGGCTGACTAACTCCACCCTCCTTCTCCTACCTGCCTGCCTTTGATTCTCCACCCACTTCTATGGTGCTGTGCATAGGCCAAAACAGTCCTTTATTTACAGCATACAGAGAATATTTCCACCACAGTATATAACTCAGTAAATGTTACATTATCACATGAATGACTTTTCTTTTAGAAAAATAAGTTGATTTCTTATGTGGATGTCTTTCTTTATACTATGAATATACTTGATTATCATTTGTTAATACAGAGGCTTTTTTGGCCTATAACAAGGCAGGTTGGAGGCAGGCAGGACCAAGCCCTCTCACTTCCCTCAAATCCTCCATTTTCTCCGTATTTAAGGCTAATCAAAATGTTCCTCTCTATGGAATGGGCACATTTCATGTAATAGGAATAAATTCTGGTTCCACTGCCTAATAATCCAATTAAAAATGAGGTACAGAGCTAACTCTCAGTCCAGTCAAAGAGAGTAAGGAGGAAATATATTACCAAAGGGGTCAAGATCATGATGGGGAAACCCACAGAGAGAGCTGAGCTACTGGGAGCTCCTTGGCTCTAGACTGACAGTTGGAAATCTGCATGGGACTGAACTAGGCACTCTAATTATGGAAGACTGTGTGGCTTGAGAAGATTGTGGAGCCTCTGGCAGTGGGACCAGGATTCATCTGCAATGCATAAAATGGCTTTTGGAGCCCACTCCCTGTAGATGGATACCTTGCTCAATCTTCATATGGTGGATGGGTTTAATCCTGCCTCAACTTGATATGCAGACTATATTGACTCCCTTTGGAAGTTCTTACCCTTTCTGAGAAGTGGATGAGGGGTAGGGTGGGGGGAAACTGGTAGTAGGAGGAGGGGAGGAAAGGGGAACTGTGGTTGGTATGTAAAATTAAAAAAAAAATACCTTTTAAAATAAATAAATAAAAAGAAAAAAAAAGAAAATTTTCAACAGAAGAATCTCAAATGGCCAAAAGACACTCAAAAAACGTTCAACATCCTTTGTCATCAGAGAAATGCAAATCAAAACAACTCCGAGATACCATCTTTTACTCTTGTCATAATGGCTAAGATTAAAAATGCTAATGACAGCCTATGGTGGAGGGATGTGGAGCAATAACAACACTCTTCCATTGCTGGTGGGGATGTAAACTTGTTCAGCCACTTTGGAAATCAGTATGGTGGTTTCTCAAAAACCTGGGAATCAATCTACCCAGTCAACCCAGCTATATCACTCTTAGGCATATACCCCAAAAATGCACATTCTTATCCCCAGGACCTTAGCTCAACCATGTTTATACCAGTGTTATTTCTGATACCCAGAACCTAGAAGCAAACCACATGTCCCTCAACTGAATATTGTTTTTTTAAAAAAATGTAGTACAGTCTCCACTCCTGGCAGATCCAGTTTTGACCCTCTCCCTCAAGAGTGAGTCAGGTGTTCCTCTAGGGGGAGTGGGATCCGAAGAGTCAGTCCAGGGTGTTTCTGACCCCAAGCTGTTCAGTGGTTGTGGTTTGCAGCTTGGGCATGCTTTGCTTTTTTCTTGTTTGTTTGTTTAGAGACCACTAATGAGTGAGTACATTCCCTGCTTATCTTTCTGAGTTTGTGATACCTCGCTCAGGAGGATATTCTCCAAATCCATCCATTTGCATGCGAATTTTAGGATATCATTTTTTCTTACTGCTGAGTAGTATTCCATTGTGTAGATGTACCACAGTTTGTTAATCCATTCTTCAGTTGAGGGACATCTAGGTTGTTTCTAGGTTCTTGCTATTACAAATAAATTGGGTCAGTGGGACCATGGGACTGTCTGCTGCCCGCCAGGGAGGGGATGGAGAGGGGTGGAGAAGAAAGAATGACCTGATGTGGTGGAAGGGGGAAGGGACCTTGTATAAGGATATACAGGGATAGAAAGCGTGACTTCTTTGTTCATAATAAAAAAAAAATAATGTAGTACATTTACACAGTGGAGTACTATATAGCAGTTAAAAAATGACATTTGGAAATCTTGAGGCAAATGGATGGATCTAGAGTGAGGTAACACAATGCTGTCTTAAAAGCCCCCAAATTGTTGCTCATTCAGAATTTGTATCTAATACCATCTTACCTAATAGAGATCTTGAAATAATTAAATCCATCAACATTGGGTTGTCATTTAGTAAGCCCCTGGGAGAATATTTAAGAAGGAAAACGAGGGAGGCAATAGGAAAGTGAACGAAAAGAAGAGGAGAAGCGACAGAAGGAGAGAAGGGTGGTTATACAATTTAACTATACTATTATCTCAAGTCTGTATTTTAAATATGGATAAATACAAATATTTAATAAACATCTATCAATTGTTATTACAAAATACAAAAAAATGCTTCAATGTACTTTATCATTTCTCCTGGTAAGTACATTAATGGATGTCCCTATTGATGTTGGCCATACTGGTAACTGACAATATAGTAAAAAGACATGCTGTAATTTTAATATTGCTATGCATGTAATAATTTATTGCATTAGAAGTCAATATTATGTCTTTTTTCTCTAATAGGTATTTTCATTCCTAGGACAAACTTCAAGTATATGGGTCATATGATTTCTTTCTGATTGCTTCCTTTGTCACGAATCCATCTTTTGTGAATTTGTACCTCTTCTATGGCTGTACATATAGAAAGTTTGTTTATTTTTCATAGAGAATGCCTGTTAATAATGTGTACTTATCATTCTTGGTTCTGTTTTTGTAGGTCAATAAAAAAAAACAATGGATGTTTATTTTGGAAAATATTGAGGACTATGAAAGAATTCTAAATTTAACAGCTTTGAATTGACATATTTTACTTGTTTTTTACATGAGAGATGAAGGGATTTCCTGTGCTCATCATTTGCCTTAAGTATCTGTTGAGGCTGGAAAGTAGATGATAGATAAGTCTGGAAGGCCAGATTTGACATCATTTTTGATAATGAGTGGAACTTTATACCTAAGCATATATGTGATCTTTCTTGCATCTTGACTTCAGGGTAGAGTTAGACTTCTCATATGGCATCATAAAACAGAAAAATTGCATGCACTTTTTTGACCTAATATTTGCCAGAATTCAGAATTAGAAATAGTGGATATAAATCTCAGGAGTGTGTGTGTGTGTGTGTGTGTGTGTGTGTGTGTGTGTGTGTGTGTGTGTATGTGTGTGTGTGTACATGTTCTCTGTGTATGTGTACAAGTACACATGTAAATATGCATTTACATGGGCTGATGTTAAGTATCATATTACATTGCTTTTCCACTTTAGTTTTTGAGACAGGGTCTCACAGTGTACCTGCTTCTCACCATCTTGGCTAGAGTGCTGCATTTTTAGCCACATGTATTATTCTATCTCTGTCTCCCCAGATCTACAATTAGAGGTGAAAATCACTATGTTGGCTCTTTTTCTAAGGATAATAGGGATTTAAATTTAGTTTCTCAGGTGTGTGCAGCTGATACTTTACCAATGAAGCCATATTTCTGGTTCCTAGATACTGTTTTTCCTCCAACATTATTTTAAATTATTCAAGAATTTTCTATAACACATTCCTATCAAACCGACTAGCCATTCTTTTTAGGTCTATCTTCTTATGCCTGTGTCTCCCCTGTCAAAGAACTAAAAACACCAAGTCCAATTTGTGTTGCCCATATACTTATTGGAGCATGATCAAACTCCCAGTTTTCCACCACTTAAAGAAAACTCTCCCAATAAAAGGAGCAGTAAAATCTGTACAGGAGAAGTATTTATTAAGATTGTCTATTGAACCTTTCAGCAGGCCTTTGACTGAAGAGCATGAGCCCCAGATAGTATATACTAAGCTCTGTATGTGGCAAAGAGGTTTACTAAACAATTTTTTCTCTGTATTTAAGTTTTTGATAACTTTATATATGAATAATGTATTACTCTTGCCCCACCACCCTCCTCCAGTGTCACCTCACCCACTCCCAAACTCATAACCTCTTCTTCTTTAATTATGATTGTTACATCCATATACAACATACTGATTAAATTCCAAGTTGGAACATGAGAGCTAGAGTTAGCTGAATACTGACTTGTCCTTAGGGATGAGTCATTTCCTGTTTCTGGTATTCCAGAGAGATAAAGTGATTGTTCTTATCCACATTTTTTTTCTTTTAAAATAAAACCTTCAGAGATAATTTATTATATTAGGGCATTGTTCACCAAATGTGTGACAATAAAAAACCTGATCTGAATCTACACAGTGTTAAGAGATTTGTGATGGTTAATAGTAACTGTCAGTTTAACAAGACCTAGAATAACTTGGAGAGAAAAATTCTAAGCCTGCCTGTGAAAGAGTTTCTAGATTGTGTTAGTTGAGGAGATGGGGTTGGTGAGCAGTCCTAACTATGGGTAGCAGTGTTCCAATAGCAGAGAAACTGGTGTGATAGAAAGAGGAAGACAGGCAGTGAACCAGCATTGCTGTGCCTTTGCTTTCTGACTATGGATGAATTGAGACCAGCTGCCTCAGCTCCTGATGCCTCGACATACCCACCTGGATGGATTTCATTTCCTGGAACTGGGAGATAAGATAAACCTTTCGTTTTGTAAGTTACTGTTATCAGGTATCTGGTCATAGCAATGAGATAAAATAACTGATGGAAATATACATAAGGACATATGGCAGGATATAGAGACATTGACTTCCTTTCTAATGATAATTGACAAAAACACATACCAAACACAGACACTTTCAAGATTTTTCATAGAGTTTACAGGTAGGGGGTCATTTCAGTAGTATCAGGATATCATGTGGTAGGATGCTGGACAGAAATTTATTTTGCTGAGAATTTAGGAATCTAGTAATCAAACCTAGAAATATTTGTGTCCTAGAACATAACAATCACTTCTGTAATGTGTGACAGGAGTGACTGGCAGCTGTGGCATCTGCATTCCTGATCTTCTGGGATATTAATATAGTCCCACTGCCATTTTTAGAGGGTGCCTTATATTGTTGGTTTGCCATTAGAATCTAAATACACACACACACACACACACACATATACATATGAATAATTGTTTAAATGACAGTTATATAAATGTAAATGTATACTTTATAAATACGAAAGTCATAGTCTATTTTTATAATGTTTAGCGCAGAATGCATGTAATGAAAATAAAAGAAATGAATAAATAAAAAGAAATGACAACAAAGATAGAATAAATGGAGAAAATGCAGGGAGAAAGAAAAATATTCACAAATGGCTCCTGATTGCTATTAGAACTGTTTGCCTTCAACTTCTTTGACAATTTTCTTTCCTTCTGCAATTATTTGTCTTTTGACTTGACAATGAGAAAATTTTGTTCTAAGTTCCCTGCTTGCATTTATTTCTCTGTATCCAAATGCAATTTTAAATCTCCACAACAAAGTCCTCTTTTAAACTAACACTTTTAAGTGACCCACCAGCTTCAGAATGATAAGCCACTTCTCCATTTCAACATCCCTTTAAAATATGGAATCTGATTTAGTTTTTTTTTTTTTTTTGCTCAAGCTTTGGGAAAGAGTAGTTAGAACATCTCTCTTTTCTATGGTTGATAGATCCTTAAAGAAGCTGAGGGTAAGACTTTTGTGTGATTCATTTATTATTAAGTGATGATTAATTAAAAGAAATATTGGCAATGTGGTCTTTAAAATAAGTCTACATTCAAACCAAATTCAGTGTTCATCTTTGGGATCTTTGTTCTAGAACATCTTGTGGGTTAAAAAATAAACCATGCCAAATAAAAAGTTGTGAATGGATTGTTGTTCCCCCTTCTTCCCTAAGCTCCAACTTACTGCCTGTGTGGGTCTCCGTTCCCATGAACATACAACTGCCTTTCCATCCTGGGACTAGGGAATCAGCCTCAGTATTTACCAGTTTTAGCCAGGCTTCTTAGTGGGCCATGCATTAGTGAGCCTCACCAGGGACTTGCTTATGTCATGTGTTGCATATGGAATATAAACATCTGTCTAGATGGAAACAGACCATACTCACTTCTTTTAGGCCCTTCATTAACATTATGAAGTAGGGTTGATTATTCTGAAAGCTATGGTTAATGTGAATATTGAACATGATTTTTTTCACTTGTATGAAGTACAACATAATATGCCCACCTTGAGGCTATTCTGCTATGATTTTCACTCACCAGCCCATGGACATTTAACCTATATCTGTGATTTACTAACATCTGTGGCTCTGTGTTTGCTGTTCTAGTCAGTAATAGTAAAAAGGAAGATACATGGACAGGTGTCTCACATGTGTCAGAATCTTTTCCTTCTTCAACTCACTCTAGAAATGGAAAATTATTTATAAATGGAGATGGCAGCAAGGGCAATGTCTTAGAAAAGAGAAACCACAGGAGGTTTGAAAAATAGCAGAATAGCTCCATATTTAACTCTGTATAAGTCTTAAGAAGTTAGAAAACAAGATTCTTCTCTTTCAAAGATATATCTTTGTCATATAATTATGTCATTGGAAATAAGTTCCAAAAAGTATGTACGTGTGTGTGTGGGGGGTATGTGTATGTATGCATACATTTGCATATAAAATAGAGATCATGTGTCAAACAGTGCAGGGGGTAAAGTCACTTACAGTTAAGCCCGAGGACCAGAGTTCTTACCTAGGACTCACATAGTAGAGGGAAAGGATTGACCCACCTAAATTATCTTCTGGCTTCTACATTATGAGCCAGAGTATTCACATGTGTGCATGTACACACTCATAAATGAACAAATTAAAATGAAATGAATCAAACAATCTCATTTAACCAAAAGAGCAATAATCTAGAGAAGGTGTTAGTACTCCAAAATGACTTCCCCACCTATCATTGTTGGCTGACACTGGATGGCTCTCTTCATGCTGAGTCACATCTGGTCTGTTTGATCTAAAGAGTGATGAATGTGATGAATGTAATTCTAAGTCCTAAGTGGAATCACAACTTCCTGCTGGCGTCACAAAAGGCACTTCAGCATGTGCCTTGGCTTCAGAATCACTCATTCTGAGAAAGCCATTCAACATGTGATTAAAGACTCCTATGTAGTTCAATTCAGAGAAACATGTGGGGAAAAGACAGTGGTTTCTGACTGAGAGATAGTACTAATTCCTGTGTTTAAAATGCCTTGAGAAAGCCTGTCACCCCAGGGAAGGGCCATAAGATCAGAGCCCTTACTTATGTGTTGATTGGCTAGACTGGACTGACCCAGAGGTGCCCAGCTAAGATACTTCTGAGTTCCATTCCTTCCTAGATCTTCTCATAAACCATCGCAAGCACTTGCCAAGGAAACCACACAAGACTCTAGAACAGGAGAGTGAGAACACAGAAGATCTTAAAATTTCTTTCAATATCAGTCTTTTCCAGGAGCATCTCTTTAAGTTATTTGAATGATGTAGGGAGGTTCTCCCTCTACTCTAAAGTCTGTATAACATATTGTTGAGCATGGCATTGCAGTGAGGAAGCACAATAGAGAGACTGTTTCCAAGGAGTGCCAGTAATGATACTGACCATAAAAATGATTAAACAAGATAAAAGAACCTCAAACAATTCAGTTTAACAGAAAACTGGTTTGCATATGGAAGAATTACCATCTGGAAAACAGAGAGAGTGAGTTCTAAAGAAACGTTAGGTCCTAGCTAGATAGTGTCTCTCCTGCAAATGACCCAGTGATGCAAAGAACAGGAAATGTCATAAAAAAAATTAATGAGATTGTCAAGTTTCTGCTAGAATTAGATGGAAGCTTGATTCATTTTCATGAGACTGTCTGTCCAAGTTAGGATAGGAGGAACTAGAAAAGAGCATGAATAATTGAGTATATAAGACAGATTTTAAATTTTTCTTTTATTCTCCTATACAGACTATGTTGAACAATAACTTGAATGTATCTAACAACCCAGAATAGTTGGCATGTACTTTGGAGAATGACTAATACAAAAAGAATCCTTGAACCACTAGTTCTAAGGAGAAAAGTTCACTCAGATCACATTTAAGTTGGGTTATTAATGCCTTTATAGAGATGAATTATGAAAAATAATGTCAAAAACAACAAATTGAAGCCTATGTGCAAATATATGTGTTTATCTGCATGCATCCAAGTTTGAAGTGGGAACTTTGTTTCTAAGCTTGAAGATGTTTGTGGTCTGGTAAAAGTTATTCTTTTAAATTTTTGAATTAAAAGTTGTATTCTTTCTTTATTTTTAAAAATATGGTTTCAAGTTTTTCAAAGTCCTCATCAGTTCTTTTCCCATTTGAATCCATACACCTGTGTCTCTCCTTAAACAGCAAATAGATATTTAAGGAATAACAATGAAACAAAAGAATATAAATCAAACAACTAGAATAGGACAAAATAAACAAAGAAATGAGAAATAAAATTCAAATGAAAAGAACAAGAAACACATACACACAGAGGCACACACGTTCATACACACAAGAATTTTATAAAATCACAAAAACAAAAGCCATATTGTATATGTATATATGTACGTATACACTATGTATTAATTTACATATATGTGAAAATTAATTAAAGATAGGCCCTGAAATATCATTATGAGACAAGGAACTTGTTAAGATGCCATTGAGTTTATTTAATGCTGGCCATTTATTCCTGGGCATAGGGCTTGCCCTCAAGAATGTTTGTATTTCCAGTGAGGCTCTTGGAAAGAACTAATTTTTCATTTGTGAGTGATTATCAATTGGAAATAGCTTCTAGGTTAAAGATAAAGGCTTGTGTATATGTCTTCTGTCAGTGCTGGAACCCCAATGGGCATAGTCCCATGAAGGCCCTGTTCAAGCTGTCATAGTATATGTGAAATGATATGTGCATAGTTCTTACTATCTTTAGAAGGTCTTTCTTTTCTAAGCTTCTCTGGCTTTTATTATCTTTCTGCCCCATCTTTCTTAGGCTTCACTGAGCCTAGAAAGAAGAGAATTATGGAGACATCCATTTAGAATTGAGTGGTCCAAGGTCTTTCACATGTCTTCATAAATGTCTGAATGTAGGTCTCTGCATTTGTTTTCATTTGATGCAGGAAGAAGCTTCTCTGATGACTTAGAAAGGCACACTCATCTATGAGACTACCAGAATGTTAGTAGGAGTCATTCTTTTGTTATGTTTCTTTAGCAGAACAATCATATCTGATTTCCCCTCAGCCTTTTGGCTACCTGAGCAGTGTTTCTTCTCATGAATTTTATAACATGGGATAGACCCTAAATCCAATCAGATATAGGTATATAGATTATTACTCCCACAAGCTTTGTGCCACTATTGGAGTAGCATATCTTTCAGGCAGCTCTTCATTGTAGATTGAAGACTTTGTAGCTGGATTATTCTTTACTTTTCTTCTTTGGTAGCACACAGAGTAACTTCTAGTACCATGAATACTAGTCTATAGGGGTAGAGGTAGTGTTACACTCTGAGCTAAGCATCGTATTAGACTTCACACTCCATTCTCTTTTATCAACTTCTAGAGGGTTTGGATTTCAGGAATATGCCATATATCTGGCCATTGTTAATTCTTTTAAGATAAAATCTACAGAATATTTATCTTCATACATGCTAGTACAATAAAACAATTTTTATGGGATAAATATAACCTTAGTTGGTAGAACTATTACCCTGATCTAATGAAGCCATTGAGTTAATCCCTAGTACATCATAAATCCAGATATGGTGTTCTTTGCCTGTCATCCTAGCACTCATGAAGGCATGAAGATCAGAAACTCAGGGTCACCTTTGGCTACATGGTGAAATTAAGTCCAGCTGAGGTGTGTGGAATCTAGTATCACCATTCCCATACCACCACTGCCCCCTCATTCCCCCCAACAGAGATTTAAAAAATCTCAAGTAACCACATAAAAGAAAGTTCAGACTGTCCTGAAACCTATTTTATAGTCTAGTCTGGCTTACATTTTGGCATTATTTTCACTGATCAACCTAACAGCTTGAAATTTCAGCCATAGTCTCTATGTTTGTCTTAGGATTTCATTGAGTTATTTCTTGATTAATTTTTTGGTTGTGATTTATTCACACATTCACTAACATATCTATTTACCTTTTTCTCATCATATTTCTTATACTGACGTTACTGAAATATCTTGAGGTTAAAAAAATCAAAACAATTGAAATAAATACATACACACAACAGAGAAAAGAGATTTTGTTATATTTAAGAAAACAACTCAGAGACAAGGTAAAAAGGAAAACTGATGAAACAGAAAGTATGCAATTTTATAATTAGATTAAAAGCAATTTTATAATAAGACTAAAAGCTTAGTATGTGCTAAGCTTTATATAATATTTACCAACTAGCTCTAATCAGCAAATGCTACAATGAATGATTTTAATACAATGATAATCCAAGTAATTACTCTGAATAATATGATCCTCCACAATTATTGATGAGGACACACATTTATGCAAACAAACATCATGAATATCAAAGAGAAGAACTATTGACTTAAGGTTACAAAAGGTCATTATTTATAAAAATAAAATTTTCCTTTATAAAATACTAAACATATATTTGAACGGCAAGTAACCTGAGAAAAAAGACATAATTAAGATATGACACTCATGCAGTTATTCAGTATCCATAACTTTAAAAGAAATACATAAGAGGAGCAACAAAGAGGGGGAAAAAAAAGAAATGGATATCTTGAGAGAGGAAGCTAATGCCGGGTTTGAAAAAGATCAGGTTCTAGAGAAATCCCCAGGAACCCACAGGATGTCCCTGGATAGGTCCGCAACCAATAATTCAGGGGGTCCCTAAAGAAGACTTCTGCTATAATCAAATGAATAACAACCTTAAGTGTCATCACAGAACCAATACCCAACAATGAATGGAGATGGAGGTAGAGATCCATGGCTGAACACTGGGCCATGCTCCCCCATTCCAGCTTAAAAGTGAGAGAGATAGTCTGTATAAGCAAGGGGGTATGAATTATGAAGAGGAGTGCCACAGAGTTGGCTGCTTGGAGCTCTAGGTAGCCCACTGAATGAAGAATAGCTCCTGGGGAACCATAGGCTAGGTAACTGTCAATTGGCATGGGCAGTATATAGAGCCTCGAGGGAATCAGACTGTGTTCCTGTAAATGGGCTGGCACCTTGGAACCCATTCCCTGCAGAGGAGTGCCTATTCCACCCTTGATATCGGAATGAGGAAATCGGACCTGCCTGGAGTGGATGCCCCAAGCTGAACTGACCCACCTTGGAACTTCTTGCCCTTTTCGGGGAGGGGATGGGAGATGGAGTGGGAGTAGGTTGAAGGCAGACTAAGAAAGGATGGGTGAGCAGGGTGATACATGGAAAAAAGGACCTTTAAAAAAATAAATATTTTTTAAAAGGGAAAGAGAGAAAAAAAATGAGCAACTTGAGTGTTTTAAAAAAGTTTATGAGCCAATAATCAAAGAACAAGTGTGATCAACTAAAACCTTCAGCAAATAGAAACTTTAATCACTAATTACAAAATGGACAATGAAAATCATTTATATATTTTTTACTATATTTTTAAACGTGTGCATGCTTGTATGTGTGTGTGTGTGTGTGTGTGTGTGTGTATACTATAATTTCAAAAAATGTAAACAAAAATGCACCATGGCTTTTAAACTGTGAACAGCCATTGACATTTCTAGGAAACTATTTTAACATTCATCCAGGAAAATAGTAAAGATGAGAAGGTTGCTTCTCTTTCCTAAAGGAGGCATCACTCTCCTTTTGAAACTGTAAGACTGCATTGAATTGGTAAACATGTAATTTCCAGGTTGAGTTCAATTAATAACTCATATTATTATGTCAATGTCAAGGATATGGAAAGTAGTCTAGGAAAAGACTGTGTTACCTAAACATATTCAAGAGCCAGCTAGAAAAACAAAATTAGTATGCTGTTTTGTGATACAACATGCTTGTACACAAGAAACATCAATTGTTTTAACAGAAAGAAATTTTGTACTTCAAGGAAGGTCCGGTTATTGTTCTCTTCTTTTTTCTACTTTATTTCCAATGCTCAAACATGTTTTATGTAGCTTTGGGGAGTGTGGCATTCATTTGCATTCAGAGGTACATTATTTGAAATGCTATCATTGGCAGCAGATCTACCTCTTTCTAAGGTTATATTTTACTTTTTTAAATAAAAAAGTCTTTGGAGTCTGAATCTGATGGATGAAGAGACTAAGTGGTCATCCAGGGAATAGTAGTTTAGGCAGGACTATTTGGTAGGCTATGATCAGACTGATTTTTGTCTGCTGCATAATAATTAGCTTTGCAGATAATACAAAAAAATTCATGTGAAAGGTTGAATTAAAAGTCTATAATGACTTATTTTCTCCTCCATCACTTCCTTACTTCAAAGTAAACATCGTCCTTGAGCTTGGTCATATGTTATGGTAAAATTAACATGTAAGCAGAAGGCCATTTGTATGAAATATTATTTTATACTTAAGCTTCATGTCTTAGCTCATGACCTTGGTAGGTATAGAATAGCATGTTCAAACAGTATATTTACCTACAGCATAAGTTTTAGAATGAGAAATATTAAATCTAATTGAGTCCACTCAACTTAGAAGAGAAAACAACAGTTATACTCAGACTCCTGCTCTTTCATTATGCAAACACATTATCAGTATGATTTTATTATAAGCTACTTAAATATTGCACATGATCATAAAGATAAACCAACCAGTATTTTAAATGATGCCCAAAGTAGCATACTATCAAAAATAAATGTAAAATCCATGGACTAAGAAGTAGACAGGCAAAATAATGATAGTGGTGGCAGAAAAAAAATACTAAGCAATTTTATATATTGGCAAAATATTTGGCATAATTATTGGCTGCAGCAAGTCAAAATACTGAAAATTTTTCTTATAAACCTGTGACCTTGGTCACTGAGACATTGAACAGAGTATAATATCAGACACATATGAAATGAAGGCTGTTCCTGAAACCCTCAGTTTTGTGTCCATATCTGTAAAAGAAAGTTAATAATTATGACACCAACATTATTCCAGGAGTGCTAGGCATCCAGTCCTCTGTCCTTTTTTTTTCTTTTTTAAATAATAGTTTAAAGTCTACTTTCTTTTCTTTTTTATTTTTGAAGAAAGTCTCATCTGTTCTTTCAGTCTGTGTCTTCACTCTATGCCTTCTCTGCCCCACAAAGTCTCATAACTTTCTTACTCTGCTCATTCCAGGCACATTCTAAAACAGCATCTTTAGAATTGATGTGTAGCTCACTAAGGTGGCTGCTTTGAAGGAGCCAAATTAATTTGAATATGACAAGTTATATTCTTATAATTTGGTTTGAGAATTGCACTATTGATACATTTGATAAAAAATCTTATAGGAATCTATCATTCAAAAAAGTACACATTTCTCTAGAATTAAAATGTTCAAGCACATTAATAAATCTTCAGACCCTTCCTCTCAGTGATTTCTTTTTATACTTACCATGTCTTTCAGCTGTAGAATTGTGTACATAGCCTTGTTTCTATGTTCAATAAAGAGTTGATTTTTGGCAAAATATAGAGGCTAGGAAGATAGTCTATATCTATCCAACTTAACCAAAACTTACCAGTACCAAGTAAGAATTATATACATAAAAGAAACTATGGGCCTAGGAATGAATGACTCATTGGGGAACTTTATGATTTTGCTCTGTGTTTTATGAGGTAATTTCATAATCACATGTAATTATTTTAAATAAATTATAAATCACTGCGGCTTTTTAAATAATTGTTTCTAATTACCAAATAGATTTTCTAGAAAGATTTTCTAAGTATGTAATATATGTGTGATGAGTCATTTGTCATTGGAAGCTGTTGAGAAAAGCATTGTTCCTAAACTTAGTGCCTCCAGAGATTTGATACTGGCTATACTATTTTACTTGGAATATTTTCATTTCATATCTCTGACTCTACTTTTGATAAATCATAATAGATTACTATAAAAAACCCACATAATTCCCCAAAGTAGAAATATATCAAGTTTATCACATAAATAATGTTTTAAGCACTCCTCCTCTATAAAAGCAATGGGCAGGTAGATTTCAGGATAAATAAATTAAATTTGAGGTATACATTAGTGTCATTGGCTCTGCTCTGCTCCTAGACTCTCACTTTCTAAACTAGTATGACATGTATGTATATAAATTGATAATGTAGAAAAATGATTGTATATATCATAACTGCATATTTGTTTATACTGGAAAGATTTTCTAACACTAAAAATACTCATCTGGAACAGGTTGATATTGGTTTTCTCCTTGATAACTGTTCACCGGATATATGGTAGGACATATATAAGTGATCAGTGTCTTTCACTGAACCTGGAGAGTATCTGTGTGAATGCTCTTGATGGTCAACTTGCTGTAGGGATCCTTGTCACTACTCCCTGATTGTTGAGATTATAGGCAGGATGCTATGGCCATCAATAATCTGTATCAGTGCTGACATCTTTTCTATTAGTTTTGTAAGCTGGTCTTAATTATACAAACTTTTATACCCTTGAAACTATCAATAAAAAAGTAATTGCTTCTATTTATTTTTAATTGACAGTTTTATAGACATATGATAAATTTTAATATTTTAATTAATTATTAATTAATTTAATTAATTAATTTCATTATTTTTGAGATAAAACAAGTATCTCATTTAAAAAGGGAAAATAAATACCTAAATAGTGATTTAGTTTTAATACTGTTGACTTTTATTATGGAAGTCACAAAAAATAATTATAATTTGAGAAGGTCCAGTTAAGACAAATTCTCTAATGTTGCAACTGGGGTAGGTCAAATTCATACAGGACTTTGTGTAAGGGCCACACTCAATGAAATTCATTACAATCTATATTTGCTGAAAATCACACATTACATAAATAGTTTATTCGTGATTGCATTCTACTTTTTGTCAGAATGCAATTTTAAAAATATTTTTATATTCTGAAAGTAATTCCTCAGTTTTGAGGTGCTTTTATTTCTGTATATTTATTCAAAATCTGTAAGTAATCCACTGTGAGAACTTCCAAGGGTATTTGAATACATAGCAAAATCAGAAAACAACAAGAGAATCAAGAATCTGTTATTGAGATACAGAAATAATCTCAATAAAAATATCAGAAATACACATTCTAAAGATCAAGTATTTGAAATAGTAACTAAGTTAGGATTCAGTCCTTATACCTCCAGAAGTAAAGAGGTTATACCTGGTGAAATAGTGGTATCTAAGTTTCAGAATTAGCAATATTAGGCTTTTTTTTTCACTATTTCCTGTAAGAAGTGATGATAGTATGCACTGACAAAAGAAACTACAATCTGTGACAGTGGTTTAGATGTGAGCACAGGTCAGACCAAGGAGACAGTGTGTTGTAAAAGATTTTCTTTTTTTATTATGAATAAAGAAGTCACATTTTCTATCCCTGTATATACTTAATCAAGGTTCCTTCCCCCTCCCACCACATCAGGTCATTCTTGGTTTGTACCTGACCCACGGCAGCTTTTTCCCCCAAAGCAATGAATCAGACACTTAAATTGACTTCATACTGTTGGGCCTATGTCTCAAGAACATTACTAGCTAGCTCTTAATTCAATCTTAATTCAAACCATTTCTAGTATTCTATATGCCATGTGGCCCGGCCTTTGTCTCACTTTGCATGTATCTTCCTCGGGGGTCAGATGGAGACTGGCTAACTCCACTCTTCTTCTGCCTGTCTCTTCCTCTGATACTCCACTCACTTCTATAGTGCTCTACATAGGCCAAATCAGGTACTTTATTTACAGCATACAAAGAACATTTCCACCACATTTTCTCTTTTCTGTCTAATCAAAAAGGAAGGTTTCGATTTCCGTATAGCAAAATTACATACAACAGAACATCTATCAACCAAAAATTACTGTTACAATATCTAGTGATTTGTAATTAACAAACGTAAAGAAAATATTCCATTATCTACCTTATCCTTGTAGGTCTCAAATTTCATATATAATATGCCTTTTAAAATAACTAAGAAAAATTATACCTATAGTTCTTAAACCTTTAACCACATCAAAGGCCACAGAAAGATATAATATTACCCAAATAAACAGGAAGTGCAAGCAACTTCCAAAGTCTAGAAAATGACAGAGATGACACCTGTCTGCCTGGACAGTCACCCAAAGTTCCTTTGTAATGTTGGGGCATCATCTTCAGCCTATAGGCCCAAAGTCTCTGGTATACCTTTCAGTGATGCAGGAAATCTGGCACAGTCTATCAGTCGCTTCTCCTTGTGTCCTGAAGAATGCCTGGCAATTTTTTTCTGCAAAGCAAGAACCTGAAGGACCATCTCGGCTTATTCTGCCAAAGTTTTGAGGTCACTTTCCTATGGAACCTGCTTATCCAGTTTATACAGCATACTATCAAGCAGTCAATACCAGAACAGTTTATTGTCCAGTGGCAAACTGTTGCCACAAAGTAAATTCCACATGAACTTTTATCAACGTCCATCATTTTTCTGAAATACATTGTTGATGCCAGGAGCAGACCTGTCTCACTATCCAGAAAAGTCTAAGTTCTTAAAAGAGTTTAAATGCCATATTCTCCAAGTCTTTGAATCATTTGAAGACTACCTATCTAATTGAAAATATATCTTTGTATACCTACAAAAACCTAACTAACATGACTATAAGTTTGGTTATCATAGATGACTTTTAATCTGCATTTCTCAATTACACATTATAATTTAAAATGAGTTACATAACCATCATAACTTAATCAAGAGTAGAAAAATACATATAGCATAACAAAATTGATCTTAAGTTTGTGTCAATAAGCCAAAATCCATCTATCTTTTGTAATCATTCCTATATCATATCCTCCCCCCTTTTTTTTTTGAAAGAGATTGACTATGACCATTAACCCTTAATAATGAAAACAAACATTAATAAGTAATATTTTGGGAGAACTTGGGCATAGCTTTCTTTCTTTTACTACTTTCTGCTGATCAAGGACATTGGTGATCTCATGGGGTCTTGAGGCTGGATCATCTCAACTGGCATCTTGGAAGCTGATCTTCCTATCAGAGAATTTTCAGGTGGCCCTGGCAAAAAAAAGTACATTTGCCTGGAACAATTCCATAGGTTTTGATCTTCTGTGGAAACAAAAACGAGAACCCATTTCCCAAGCAACATATTCTTATAAACATATTTCAAAGTCAGGATATCTTTAAAGTATATGCATTTGTTTAACTTAGCAGCCTTAGCAATCAATTGTCTTTCTGCAGTAAGCTCATTAAAAGTTAAAAAATTAAAAGAAAACACAATAACCATACTCCATACTCTCTGTTTATCTGCCATCTTCATGTGGCCTTTTTATTTTTATTCCTATTTTTCTTTAAGGGCTTTCTTTACCCTTTTTTTTTCTTTCTCTCTGAAATCTATGCATATTTTAATACATTGTATCCTGTTTTGAGGTTTTGTGAGTCTAAATCTGTTTTATTGAGAATTTTTAATCATTTTCCAGCCAGAAGAGCTTTTAAAATGCTAGGATCACTGTGATTGCTGACTCCGCCTCTTTTGGCGGCTTTTCAATATGGTGGAGGTGCCTACTGCATCTCTCACTGTCAGCATCCAGAGCGGACTCAAGAAATGCTCCTACCAGAAAAACTGTTTTGACTTTGTTTCCTTTCTGTTTAATATAATCAGCAACCTTAAATCAATCACACTTATGCCAAGTCTTACATGATAACGTATGGGTTTAAGCTGTGTGCTGCAGATGCACCATTTTTAAATTCAAGCCTGAATACCACACTGTCTCTGTACCATAAATCAGTTCAGACATGCAATTCATAAAGCTGCTTTTGCCTCTGTTTCAGTGATCTAGAATGCTTTTTAAGCTTTTTAAACTTTCTCAGGCTTTATGCGGATGTTCAGCCCATGTTGAAATACCAACTGTTGTAAAAAAATTTTCTGGCCCCGTTTGGGCCAGAGGTTCATACCTGGCCCGTGGCAGCTTTTTCCACCAATGAAATGAATTAGACACTTATGTTAACTTCATACTGTTGGCCTATGTCTCAAGTACATTGCTAGTTAGTTCTTTCATCTTAATTCAACCCATTTCTAATATTCTATCTGCCACATGTCCTGGCCCTTGGTTCACCTGGATTCCTTACATGTTTCTTCCTCTGGGGTGGGTCAGATGGAGACTGGCTAACTCTACCCTCCTTCTTCCTGTCTCTCCTCTGATTCTCCACCCACTTCTATGGTGCTCTACATAGGCCAAATCAGTTACTTTATTTACAGCATACAGAGAACATTTCCACCACATTTGCTTATATTAACTCCTTTCTGTTGGCCTGTGTCTCAAGCACATTACTAGCTGGCTCTTTTATCTTAATTCAGCCCATTTCTAGTATTCTATCTACCATGTGGCACAGCCTGTGGTGGCTCACCTGTATTCCTTACATGATTCTTCCTTGGGGGTCAGAAGGAGACTGATTAACTCCACCCTCCTTTTACCTGTCTGTCATCTGATCTTCCAACCTCTTCTACGGTGCTCCACATAGACCAAAACAGATCCTTTATTTTCAGCATACAGAGAACATTTCCACCACAACAGTGTGTGAAGTACAGACATAGATGACACAGGTTAAGTTTGCTTTTTCATTGCTGAGAAATGGCTCTCTGGCCCAAATGTAGCATGCTCATAATTGTAAAGGAGCAGAAGATCATTTTATTCTATTCCCTCTTTGTTGTTATGTTCAGGTCTTGAAGCTATAGAACTATTTGCCTCTTCTGGTGGTGTCTTGTTGACCTTTGTATTGTTATATGTATTCATGCACTGCCATCTGTCCACTGTTTCCTCAAATCAGTCTTAGCTAGTTCTTGGGCAGCTCTTAGTGAGTTGTTGGTCTGAGGGCTTTTAATCAGCTATGTGTTCAGAAGGTCAGCTGTTCTCATGAGGTCACAGTGTTATGATGCTAGTCATCACCTCTTGACATCTCACCTCTTAACTGTGTGCACAGGGACTTGGCTGTTGCCCCACTATTACACCAGCCATGTACTGGGTGTTCCATGCTCTGCACTGAAGCTGAGAAGCTGTCTCAAGGTCTTGGTTTAGGTGGCAGAAGTCACCCTCTGACCTTTGACCTCTCAGCTGTGGCTTTAGGAACTCCTCTTCTTTCCCACCCCACTATGTCAGTCATGTTCTGTGCAGACATCGCTCCCCACCTCTGGGGTATGCGTCCAGGACCAAGTGATCCAGCTTTTCCACTGCTGCTTTTATGCCAACGGTATTTCGCTATATATCACATATACTATTCTATGAATTAGTGTTATTTAATAGAAGATAATATACTGTATCCCTGAGGTTGTAATTTTCTAGGGTTAAAACTTTCCTGGTTTAACAGTTTCTCTTAAAATGTTCCTTTGTGACATTATCACAGCAGGTAATTAATTATGAGCAGAAGACATTGTCCTTCTATAAGGAACAAAGCCTGAGCATCACCAAATCTAAAAACCAGTGTTTGTGACTTTTGAATAAATTAGTATTACTGTGCATTTTGAGAAAAAAAGTTCTATTTCTCATAAAAGCAATTTAAGCAATCTCATTTAAGACAAGCTCTCAAGTAGTTATTTTTTATTTTTTTCAGATACACTGACTTATTGAGTATGATTACTCTCTGATATGCTGCACTGAATAATACTCATAATAATATCCTGATCATCCTCAAACAATAACCATTGTCATGGTAACTATGTATCTAGGGAAAACAAACTGTGCAAATGAGCTTCTTTCATAGCTTTGAATTATGCAAACAGGAAATCGAAGGAATACATTTTATAGAGTCAGTTTCCCATTTAAGTACTGATTAAAGTAAATGATTCAACCACATTTCCACTCCTGACTATTGGTAGCCTAAGAACCTGAGCATGACTGTGACCCTCTACCTGGATTTTTATTAACATCTGTAATCAGAAATAATTTAGATTTCTAACAAAATCTAATTGTCTTTTGGAGGACTCAGTGTACACTCCATACAGTTACCCTTCTAATTATTTTTACTTAATGCACAATTAATTTCATAGTTAAAAAATTAAGTCTATTGTTACAGATTTAGTTCTCTATTTTATTCTAGGAATATATGGTAGATGTTGCTCATGGTTTCAGTGGTGACATTTATCCTTTTAGAATTCAGACTAAATCAGAGAGAAAACATTAAAAACAGTAAAATTTGGGAAAATAATGTTCGATATTAGCATGAGTGATTATTATGAAAAGAGTATCTTGTGGGGTCATCAAGGTGAGGTAATGTAAATTTTAGAAAAGGCTTATAGTCCAGTGATCCTTTAAGAAACAGAAGACATATTGAGGTAATGAGTGAGGGGGAGTCCCTGTAGAAGGTATTTTGAGAATCTACATGAATGACTCTGATAATTGTGCATAATTACAAATCAATGCATAGGACTTTACTTTTTTTTTCCTTCATCAAGTAAAGAATTGTAGAGTTTCTCAAAATGCACATAACTGCTGATAAGATATTTCTGTAAAAGCAAAATGAAAACTAAATTATAGGCAGCAATTTAGGTAAGTATTGATGTCATACTCCTTATTGGAAACCTGAGAACTTAAAGTAATATTGTCAATATAGACATGCACAAAAACATGCCAAGATGAAAAACTAGGTACAGAGATGGTATTGTTATGGACCATGTGATTCAGCTGGTGATATACACGAACCCTTTCCAATAAAGTTTGCCGAGGCAGCATAGGAGAACTAAAGCATATTCTATTAAAATCAGAGGATTTGATAAATATTGTATCCACTTAAAAACCAAGGGATGAGAAAACACCTGGGGATAAGTCTGAGAATCAAGGTAAAATTACTTTGAAATATACTGGTAAAGAAATAAAGAAAAAGTGCAGGTGAGAAGTAGCACTTAGAGTTATGAAGAACATTTGAGAGGAAAGAAAACCATTAATTAGTGAGAATTTCTGGGAGTAAATTGTGTCTTTATGAAAATACATAAAAATAAAATAGAAGTTTTGATGAGGCAATTATTAATTGGAAATACAGTTTAAGAATATTTAGAGATTAAAAAATGTTTGTCAATAAGTTTTTTTTTTGTTTTTGCAGGAGATGGAGAATATTACAGAGATTCTCAGCTGATAAAATGTAAGAGAACAAAAGATCTTCAGATGCACAGAAGCAGATAAAATACCTACAATATAAGTCCTACATGGAGGATAGCAAAATATCTGTACAATAGGAGAAAATAAAACAAAAGTAAGGAACATAAAGAGATCATAAGAGATAGAGGACCAGGACATCCTGACTGTAAGAAAGAGTGAGACTCTGATACCTGTGCCTGCTCTTGGGACACTTTTTCTCCTGTTGGGTTGCCGTGTCCATCTTTGATATGGAAATTATTGCTTCATCTCATTATATTTTATTTTCTCATGTTTTGTTGCTATCTCTTAGAAATCTTATTGATGCCTGGGGGACCAGCCTACAGCATCACAAGGCTCAAAGGGTAATCCACAGATTCAGTGTGTACTATGACCTTTTATCTGAAGAAGTAAGGGAAATAGACACAAACTCTCTTGGTGGTTTCATTTAGATGATTTATTTATTCTTCTTTTCCATTCTTTTTCTGTATTCTCTATTATCTTTTATCCAGAAATGTACCTTCTACTGTCTGACTCTCTAAATGTTTTCCTTCTAATTCTATCCTTTTTTTTTTAACTCTCTGATTTTTTATGTTTTCTTCTCACTCTGTTTTTAGGAAGTTTTAAAATTATAAGTAAAATTCCTTCTACATATCCTAAATTGGTCCTCCTCCCTGCCCTTCTCCCACTCCTCCCACCTTCCCCCATCCCCATCTACTCCTCAAAGGAGTAAGACTTGCTTTGAATATCTCACTTTATCTTAGTTCTCATTCTTATTTTTTTCTTCCAACTCTCTCATTCCTGATGTTTTTCTTCTAACTGATTCCTGATGTTTTTCTCTTAACTCATTTTAACTCTATCTTTATTCTTTTTATTACAATTTATACATCCCAGTAAAATCTTTTAAGAAGTAGAACAAATTTCAGTGTGGTTACATTCTGTTTTTAAAGTGAATGATTGCAATAAATATAAGTAAAAAATGCCTGTTTTTTATATCCCTTACATAATTAAAACTTTACATATTACAGGTGAAAAAGAAATTTCCCCAACAATCATGTATGTTCATACCAAAGCAACTTGTTGTAGATTAACAGTATGTAAGCAAGCAAGATAGTCTTATGTTTAAAGGTAATCTTATAAATACTGTTGGGTTGCTGTGTCCCAACTTCACAGCAGTTTATATAAACTTTCATATATAAAGCAGAGGCCATGGAAGAACACTACTTACTGGCTTGCTCCTCAAGATTTGCTTAGTAGGCTTTCTCATAACACCCAGGAACATTTGCCTAAAGGTTTTATTGCCCACAGTGGGTTGAGCACACCTCTATCAATTATTAATCAAGAAAAGATTTCACAGGCTTTCTATGAACTAATCAGATTGGGTCATTTTCTTAGTTGAAGTTTTCTCTTCTCAGATGACTTTGGCTTGTGTCAAATTGATAAAAAAAATCCTAACCAATGCAGCATTGTCATATTAAAATTCATATTTAACCTTCCTTGAGTTGTGTATGTATGCAAAGTATTGACATTTTAAAAATTGTATAAATTCTTAAATTTTCTCTGTGTTCTTGTTTTCATGTTGTAGCACTATTGGTCACAATTTGTAATTATTTTAAAATGTGGATTGCTAGTATACTCAAATTCCCATAAAAAAGAAAAATAATCAGTTTACTGTACTTTAAATTCATAGGATCCATATTCATTCATCAATAGTTTTATATATATGAGAATATTGAAAGCATAAATAGGTATCAGGAATTAATCATCATCTTTGGTCATCAACCAGTTTTAGCAGGAAAGGTATGTCAGCCCTTTGTTCTTTGGGCTGCTGTGTTCTTTTTCCTGACCTTAATTAGTTTCTCATTCAACTATGTGCCTTTCTAAAAACTTTAAATTGTCTTGTTAGGTTTACCACCCTCAAAGCTATTTGACAAAAATATCTCATCTAACCTTAAGTTATTTTCAAAGCTCTGATTCAACTATGATGCATTGTTAATCCTGTGAACAGATCTCCCAACATTAAGGTTAAAAGAATTTAAGCTATCTGTGCGTTGGTACTCAATTGTTTTCTTACTCATTAATCTAAACCACAGTTTGTAAAGCTCCTCAATAGAAACTCATGTGTTCGAGGTGTGACACTTTCTTGTTCTATTTTTATCATCAAAACTCTATATAAACTAATATTATTATGATTAATTAGATAGTACAGCTTAATAATAAATCAGCTTCATAATAATCCACAGGTTAAAATGCCCAGTATAATGATATGAGATAAACACACTATATTATAGGCAGTGGGGAATTTCTCTACACTCTTTCACACCATGCCAAGTACCAGAGAAAGATGGCAGAAGCAAACATGTAAAGGTACAGTGAAGCAAAAGACATTCTGAGGTCCATGATTTGGGCCTTGTTTATCTGAGATTCATCCATCAGGGAGATACCTCCTGGTGGGCTGACACCTTGAAGTTTAATTGCCATCTAATGCTTTTTTCACAAGGCTACAGGCGTAGACATTTTTGCTAAAGAATAACAAAAAAAAAAGATGGACTTAGAGAGGAAATAAAGAAGCAGGGGAGACATAAAGGAAGGAGAAACATGAATCATGACATATTGTATGAGGAAATAATCTATTTCCAATAAAAGGAAAAAATTAAAAAGACTGAATAGAGATAGAGATGAAATGTTATTTGATAGTGTCAGTTCTGTAAAAACTGTTGTGACTCAGGTAATGGGCACAGAGCAGAAGATATAGAAATGATGTGTCAATGATCTCTAACATAATTCTAGAGATATGGTTCAAAATGATGAAAGCGAGAAAATGTAATTCTAAGAGAATATGAAAGTGGACATTATTGAAATTGTACATTTATTAGGTTTTTGTTGATAGTCTTACCCAGTGTATTACTTTGCATCTGATATTTGCCATTTCTTAAGGAAGAAGACAATGATGATTCTGTTATGGTACAGAAGACTTTAGTTTTGGAAGATATAGAAAGGGTAGGCTAATAAGCCTGGTTATGATTGCCAGGTATCTTTGTTACACATGCTCAACTCTGTAACCTAGACCCTGTCTGTTTCACCTTTTCTTTGCCCATCATTTTCATGGCATGTGCATAACTTGATGAACAAACTAGAAAATAGGTTGCCACTTATCATCTTCATTCCTTCATCCTGTGCTTCTTCTACTCAAGATTCAATGCTTTTCCACTCATATCATACATACTTTGTATGTTCTCCATACATTCTTCCCTTACATACTACATACTAAAGCTCCAGCTCTAGGTGCAATGTCTTTCAAGCCATTGTCACCCTGCCAGACGAAGGAATCAACCTGAAAATCTGTCCTCATCTCTTTCTGGAAGTCTTCTGCTCTTCAAGCACAAGTTTTAAGTACCTTAATGTGGAAGCAGAGTTTTTCTTTTTTTTATAATCATTTATCAACATCTATTGCTATATAAAAGACACATTTGCATTGAAATTTCTTTTAAAAAGATACAGCATTGAGAGTATCATAAAAGAGAAACTTGATAAGCACAGCTTCAAATTTAACAATAGTTGTAGTTAGTTCGTTCTATGTTGGCATATTAAATAATTAAAGCAACTGTTCTCTGTGTCTCTTTTCTCTAAAATACATGGAACATAAAAAATAAAATCTACGGCATCTCAAGCCAGTTTAGGCTCAGCTACAGATGAAGAAAGAACAGTAGGTCACAGCTAATGCCCACAGACACACTATGGCCACCACAAATTCCTGCTAAGCAACACTTTACAGTCAAATCAGAAGTTGTGTGTGTGTGTGTGTGTGTGTGTGTATGTGTATGTTTTAAATCACTTTATTTACCTATCAACTTTCAGTGAAATAAAAATGTTTTTGCTTAAAGTCTACTAATGAGTGAGTATCTCCCCTGCTTATCCTTCTGGGTTTGTGAGACCTCCCTCAGGAAGATACTCTGAGGCAAGTAGAGTTTTTCATGTATCTACTGCTTGCAACTCTGTATTCACCATCATGTTTCTGTTGTCTACATCTTACTATGTAAATGTGTTGGATACTTTTCGTTTGTTAGTTTTGTTGTTGTTGTTAATTTGAAGACATGGTTTCTCTGTGTAACTGTCCTGACAGTCTGGAAATCGTAGAGATCCTCCTGCCTTTGTCTTGTAATTGCTGGGACTAACTGTGTGCACCTTCACTGCCTGGCTTTCTATTGTCTACATTTCTGAATTCAGTCAGCATTTTTCATCCCCCACCAGGAATATATTTCTACATATTTCATAGATATTGAGGTTCAGTGTTTTTATTTACAATAATAGCTAGACAATATTAGTGTTTAAACACTGGAATTAAAGGGTATGGTTTAAAATACTTTGCCCCTATGTTCATTTATTTTTCTTAGAATATATTAGTTATACAAACTATGACATTTTGTATTTGTACCTGATATGCTTTGCTTATCATACTGTTTTTATTATGACAATTTTTTTTACCAATAAATTTTCAGATTTCTCATTGGTAAAAATAGTGACTTTTCCCCCTCATTTGTAGGTTCGGTGAAATTATATGTGCATGATTCAAATTGTATTGCCTAGACAGAAGAAAAGAATATTTGTGCCCTGACTGCTCACCCATAGATGGTTACATTTCCTGACAAAGCCATACCATGTTTATTCTTCTATTTTCAGATCACATCTGAAAATATACACATTAACATATATAATTATATATATATTATAATATATAACATATATATTATAATATGCACATTAATTAGGCTTTTAGAAATGCATTTATATTCTACTTAACTGCAAAATGAAAATCTTTTAGCCACCTTGAATGGTGTATTTCTTATGCATAAAAATCCCATGGCTATTTCAGGATAAACAGATAGATGAAAGCATACTGAAGATCTCCTTGTGTTCTAGATGACATAGAGTTTAGTTTATGTTGTACTTGGTAACACTTACAAACATTTTTGAAGAGGGAAAAGACTACTATTTCTCTGTAAGAAGAATTTATACCATGTTGTATTAGATTTCTAGCCTGGATTTTCTGGTCTAGACCAGAGGTTTGACCAGCAGTCTGACAGACCAGCAGAAACACTTGCAGTAACACAGAGACACAAAGATACTTATGTTAATTATCTACTGATTGACCTATGACTCAGGCATATAACCTGCTAACTCCTTTATCTGAACTCAACCCATCTTGTTCAGCCATGTGGCTCTGCAGCATTTCAAGATCATTCTTCTGCATCATCTCCTGGAATCTATGCAGCATCTGTGTTGCTCTAAGATGTTCTCAGAGTTTTCTTAGCCTGGTTGTCCCACCTATACTTTCTGTCTGCTTTTAGCAAGTCAGCATTTTTATTAAACCAGTTTGTAAGACTGGGTCATCTCAGCCAGTCTTCATGAAGTTGTTTTGGATGCAGAATTCAGAGGAAACTGCAACAGAGATGCTTTGAAATTCTGAAACATCAGGACCATCCATTTCCATTTGGGTCTTCCTCTATCAAACTTTATGTTCTTTAAGTGGAAATAAATCTACAGCTTCTCATTTTCTGTAGAAATAAAAATGAAACTTCTTCTCCAAAGCATTATATCTTTGGGTTTAAATTTTAAAATCAACTCATTTATCAAATATATAGGTTGGATTAATGCAAAAGCACTTATATTCAAATGGCTTTTAGTAGCTTTAACTACTACCTTTATAGTAAAAAGCTTGAATGCCAGACAGTAACATACAGTATCCAGATGCTCTTTGTATTTTTCATCTTTTCTTTTATTCTATTTTTAAGGACTTTATCCTTTTTTTTTTTAACCTCTCAAGCCTACATGTATTTTTAAACATACTCTAAACCCAATTAGAGTTTATTTTTTGAATCTGTCTTTACTGTATATTTCTTATTTCTTATCTTTTATTATTTTGACCACATCTTTGCTTGGCTAGGATCCCTGACTCCACCCAGCTTCCTCTATTTTTTTTTTCTGTTTCTGTCCATGCCTTTAATCCTCCACCTAGTTTCCTCTATTTCTTTCTGTTGCTGTCTACACCTTTAATCTGCCAAGGTATGGTTAAGGTTTAAAGGCTTCACTAAAGTGGCTAACTCCACTTAGCTCCCTTTATTTCTTTCCATTTCTGACCATATCTTTAGTTAGCCAAGGTGTGGCTAAGGATCAATGGCATCACTATGGTGGCTATCTGGCTTGACCCAGCTCCTAGTCTAGCTTCACAGGATTTAGCTTTTTAGCAGAGGTACTGCTAGGATCCACAATTATTACTCTGGGGAATTTTAGGGTCCAGAAAATTACTGGTAAAGCACTGTTGTCTGCTGTTCACAAACTCCTTCCAAGTATCTGGCAGCAGGGCCTCCCAAAAAATTCATAATTATTTTGCCTCTAAGGCTGAATTAGGAAGCCTTTCCTTAAAATGCTGCACCTCTGCTTGTCTCCAGCAAACAGGGCTTAACCAAGAAAATGCCACCACTAAGAATCAGTCTTTTATTCTGTTTTGTTTTGCCTGTGAGAAGAGAAACTTTTAATCTATGATAAGCAACTTTCTTATTCCATTGAGGCTCAAGAAGTGACCTTGTTGCAGCTTTTAAACTGCACTCTAAAAGCAGTCATTTTTAATTCAAACCCAAGCCCACATGCCTCACCAGGGCATCTCTGTACCATGGCTCATATGAGAGACACAGCTCACAGAAGCTGTTTTTGGCCCTGATTCTGTGCTTTAGAACTCTTTTTATATTTTTCTCAAGCTTTATGTGAGTATATATCACCCATGTTTGGTACCATTTGTTATATTAATGGTACATAACAAGTTTCTGGCCTGGACTTTCTGGACATGGACCAGAGGTTCAGACCCACTCTCAGCCCCCCTGCTGCTTAGGCCCAAATAATCACATGGGCCATTATATTAATTTTCTGCTGATTGACGTAGGGGCCAAGCATATAACTTACTAACTCCTTCATCTGAATGCAACCCATCTTGTTCAGCTGTGTGGCTAGGTACCTTTTCTCAGAGCAGCATTTCAACTTCTTTCCTCTATGTTGTCTCCTTAAATCTCTGCAGCACTGTGTTGCTCTGAGATGTTTCTAGAGTTTTCTTAGCCATGTAGCCCTGACCATACTTCCTCATGAGCCAGAAATTTTTGCCTTTTTTGACAAGTGAAATAATCAGGTTCACTGAGGGCAAGCAACATTGGTCATAGGTTTTTTTTTAGGAAGAAAGTACAAAGTTTGGGATTTGAAATACAATATTTATATTCAGATATCATGTGCTTATGAATGGGAACTATATTTTGTGTTACTGAATTTTCTATTATTTGCATTTGTGTATTTATTATTATTATTATTGTTATATTGAAATTTCTTTAAAAGTTACAGCATTGAGAATATCATAAACGGAGAAACTTGATAAACACAGCTTCAAATTTGACAATAGTTGTATTTAGTTTGTTCCTATGTATGAGGATGGAATCTTATAATAACTAACACTTTCAGTCAAAAACTGGATTCCCTTTTAAAGTCTCGAAGGAAAATGGGAAACACAGAAACAAATGGTATCATCCAGGTTTTTTAAAAAAATCTCCTAAAAATGTAGTGAAAATAGAAATGGAAACTTAGCAAATTATCTATTCTCAACTAGCTAAGGGAAGAATGTCTGTACCTGAGATTTTTTATTAAAGGAGATTTGCCACTAGGTGTTATTAGAATTAATAAAATTCATATTCAAAAATTGTAGGTAGTTTTACTTCCAAGTTTTAGTTCTTACCAGTAAGTTTAAGCAAAAAAAATATATTATATATGTGTATATATATAATATATATAAAGGGAAAAATAAAGTAAAAACAAAAAAAGAAATCAATTAAATTATCTGTGCCCAGATTAATTTCTGTTAGTCTTACTATCATAATATCATATTGTTTTTTATCAAGTTATCAACATTTCCACATTGAAAGCACAGGGACCTGAGTTTTAACCAGAATAAACCCTGAGATATAAAAGTTTAAAAAAGCTCTGCATGCTTTAAAAAGTATAACAATGGGCAGGTTTGATTTTCATTGGTGTAGGATTAGACACTAGAGCATGCTACAGAATTGTCGCCTTTGTGTTACTGTTAATTTGCTGTTATTTTTATTAATTCTTGGAAATGTCATATAATGATTTGATTATACAGAGCTTTTTTCTAACTTGTCCCAATTGTTCTTCATTCCCTACACACTAAGCTTTGTATCCACTTTAATTTTTTAAACATACATAAACTTTAATTTGTGTCTGCCATGTATCCTTGTATATTTGACCCTCCACTGTAGCATAGTGGATAAGGACTATACTATATATATTTATTATTTTTAGCATGGTGTCACTCTACCTGGCCTGAAACTCACTATGTTCTACAAGCTGACCTTGAACTCAAAGGTATCTGCCATTTTTTGCTCTTAGAGTGCTACAAGCTAAATAGTTAATGTGGGATATCTTTCTATATGCTGTGAATATCATTTATTAATTCATTCATTAATTAAGGGACTGTTTGGTCCTATGGCAGGGCATCTTAGAAGGAGACAGGAAATATGAGCAGTGAAAAAGGAGAAGGATGGTGGAATCAGGAGAGATACAATCTTGCTGTCCAAGGAGCAAGATGTAAAGAAGTAGGTAAAGCCATGGGCCATGTGGCAAGACAGATTAAAGAAAATGGTTTAAATTAAGATACAAGAGAGAGCTAGCAATATGCCTGAGCCAAGCAACATATAATTAATATGAGGTCTGTGGTTCAGACCACAGGCTGGAAAAGCCAGAACTCTCTTATTCCATATACTCTTAAAGTGAATTTCCTTATTTAGCATCTATCAATTACTGATAGCTCTTCTACTAGGGATGGGACTGCGCTGATTTCCCCTCTCCATACTGGAATTTTATCTGGCTTGATTTTGCAGAGGTTGTGTGCATTCTGTCATAATTACTGGGTGTTTTTATGTGTAAATGTCCTGAAATATCTGAAAACCACCATTTCTTTGCAGTTGTTTAAACCCCTCTGCTATATACACTCTTACTGTCTCCCCTTCTTCATTGAACCCTCAGTTTTACCAAGAAAGTTCCATTTACAGTTATTTACTCTCCAATGTCTTATTCTCAGTACCTTGACTAGTTGTGGATTCTCTGTGTTAATCACAATCTACTGCAAATAAAATTTCTCTGATGAAAACTGAACAATGCTGGACCCTTGGGGAGATGGATTCCCAGTTTTCTGAGAAATGGCCATACTACATTCCAGAGTGGCTGAACAAGCTGACACTCCCACCAACAATGGAGGAGTGTTCCTCTTGCTCTGAACCTCTTCAACATAGGCTGTCATTTCTTTTTCTAATCTTAGCCATTCTGACAGGTGTAAGGTGGTATCTCAAAGTTGTTTTGATTTACTTATGGTCAAAGATGTTGAACACTTTATCAAGTGCCTTTCAGCCATTTGTAATTCTGCTGAGAATTCTGATTTTAGTTCTGGACCCCATTTTTATTGGTTTATTCAAGATTTTGTGCACTAGTTTCTTGAGTTCTCTATATATTTTAGAGATCAATCCTCTGTCACTTGTAGGATTGGTGAAAAATCTTTTTCCACTATGTAAGCTGTCATTTTGTCCTATTGACTGTGTCCTTGGCTTTCCAGAAGCTTTTCAGTTTCAGGAGGTCCCCCCTTATTTAATGTTGTTCTTAGTATCTGTGCTACCACTACTGGGCATATACCTTAAAGATGCATATTCAAAGGGTTAGCTTAACTATGTTCATAGCAGCATTATTTGTAATAGCAAGAACCGGGTAACAACCTATATGCCCATCAACTAAAGAATGGATTAACAATGGAGTACTATTCAGCCATAAGAAAAAAAAATGATATTCTAAAATTTGCAGTCAAATGGATGGATTTGGAGAATATCCTCCTGAACAAGGCATCACAAACTCAGAAAGACAACCAGGGGTTGTACTCACTGATTAGTGGACTTTAAACCAAAAAGCAAAAAGCAAAGCGTGTCCAAGCTGCACACCACAACCACTGAACAGCTTGGGATCTGAAACATCTTGGACTGGCACCTTGGAGCCCACTCCCTCCAGAAGAACACCTGATCCAGTCTTGATTTTGGGATGAGGAAAGCAGATTTGCTGGGAGTAGATACTGAACTAAGCCACAATGGGACCTCCTGCCCTTGCTCCGGAGGAGATAAACTGATTGGGAGAAGAGAGAGTGACTGGGAAGGGTGGGAGGGGGATAGGAGTTTAAACAAGGGGATACATGGGTAAAAAATGTGATTTTATTCATAATAAATAAAAAATAAAACTGAACAGTGCATTCATCTTTGGGTATAATGATGTATCATTAGAAATCTGTTTAATAACCTGTTCATTTAACTGATTTTCAAATCACTGAAGTTGTTCCATAAAGATAAAAGGTAAAGAAGATTCAAATTACTTCTTTGGCAATAAATAAGATCTTTTTTATTACTCAGAAATCAGCAGAAAATTCTTCTGAATGTGAACTTTTTTTTTTTCTTTTTTTAGATTTAAGTGGCTATACTGTGAGCAACTACTATAGGCTGGGCAGATTTGAGTTTTCTGTTTGCTTTGGCTAGTTTCATCTATGTAACAATAGTAATCTTGTGATCATGAGTTGATTGATCCTCATGGACTTACTCATATCTGACTTTCCTAGATTATACAAACTGCATTTATTGGACAGATTAACTCAAGCTTTATGTGACAAAAGAACACAGTACAAAGGCCTGTTTCAAGTCCTTCTTATGCCTGCTTGAGTTCCATTTGCTAGAATAAGGACCAAGATCAAGGAATATTCAAAACATGAGGATAAAAGGAAGTCATGTGTTAAAATATGCAATAAAATGTTTTCATGCTTTTGTTTTCCAATATACTGTACATTTTTAAAATTAAAAAATAGTGATTAGATTTTAGAAATCTGTGCCTCATTTTAAGCAAGCAATCAGAGAACCAACCCATCATTAGGGTAACTGTTAAGAGAAATGTCTTAAGAGTTCTGAGACAATGGAATACCATGAACAACAAGAACCAAAACTGTGAGCTGCTTTTAGAAAGGGTACTTCATTATTTGCTTGGGAGATCCTCTTTGCCACACTTCACTCTGGGAGATCCATGCTAGTGATAGAAATGTGCTTTGCTTTATTATTTCACTTCTGCTGCAGCATCATTAAAATCCACACCTGTTTGTTCTGGCATGGTGAGCAATGATCTGTAGCAGTATTTCCCACCTGGGTAGTTGAACTGTCTCTCAGTGGCAGATGCCTTTTTCAGCATCAATGGAAAATGAGCTGTTTGCCTAATTTGAGTGCTTCCTGTTGGGATTCATGAAGCAGGACAAAACAGGAAGTATTTGGCTCCAAAATTTGTTCTATGAGTTTCCTAAAAACACCTACAGTGAATGAGAAGAGTCAAGAAGTGAATGCTGTGAGATATGCTGACATTAAAAACTAATTTATAGATTTGACAACAGACTAGATCAAGGAACTTTTTATCAAGTCAGTAATCCATGGCCAAAGGTTTAATAGTTTATAAATAACATCTAACATGTCCAAATAACTTATGATACAGTGTACACTACTCTTCATAGCTAACAAAGTACTTCTAAGTATGTATGTCTACATGTACATGCACCCCCTCTCACATTTTGATGGACTTTTAGAAAGACAATGATACACAATTTATTTTTTAAAAAGGTCTTTTTTCCCATGTATTCCCCTGCTCACCCTCCCTTCCCTCCTTCCAATCCCTCCTACTCAGACTTCAGCATCCCCTCACCCCATTCCCCCATCCCCTTCCCTAAAAGGGCAAGAAGTCCCAAAGTGGGTCAGCTCAGCCTGGCATATGTACTCCAGGCAGGTCCAATTCCCTCATCCCAAGATCAGGACTGGTTTACCCACTCCTTTACAGGGAATGGGCTTCAAGGTGCCAGTCCATTCACAGGAACAAAGTCTGATCCTACACCTCGAGATTCCACATACTGCCTCTGCTAATCGACAGTTGCCTAACTTTGGAGGGCCTAGCTCCTTTTCTCTATGGTTCTCCAGTGGCTTTCTTCCTCTTTGTTTTTTTATTTGGTCTCTTGTGTAAAACACTGCTCCATTCCAGCTTCACCTTACTAAACTTCTATTCTACTATGGCATGCTGGATTAATCTTCTGTTAACTATCCACTTTCAACCTTATCTTCTGAAATAACTGCTGTCAATAATGTTCCTGTCTTTTACTGTAAACACTTTAATCAAATTGATTGAAGTATAATTTATATTTAGTCAAATAAATGTCATATGTTGTAGTAAGAAGTTTCTGACCCAGACTAGCTCTAAGATCTGGACAAGCTGACTCAAATAGACTACTCACAGCTGCTTAGTCTCAAATAATTACACAAAGTCTTATATTAATTTTATGTTGTTTGGCCTATGGCTCAAGCATATTCCTAACTTTACAATTTAGCCTGTTTTTAATAATCTATCTTGCCCTATGGTCTATTGTTTACCTATATATTATTTTACATCTTTTCCTTCGACAGCAACTCACAGTGTTTTTCTTTGGCTCCTTCCTCCTTCCCTTTTATCAGATTTACTGCCTGCCTTTAAGATGCCTTGCCATAGGCCAAAACAGTTCTTTTATTAACCAATGATATTTACAGCATACAAAAAAAACATCTCACATCACTATGTGGTATTTCAAAAACATATTCACTTATACATTTATCATCAGGGTTATGATGATAATGTACCAATCACCTAACAAAGATATTATTCTACAAAAACCCTACTTGTAATTAGGGCAGCCCTCTGTCACTTACCTGATTTTTATTTATCTGTTTTTGTTTTAGACTTCTACCTTAATGGAATAATATAACATACTTTGTGTTTCAATTGTTTAAAAATAATAACAGTTTTACATTTGTCAATAGTTTCTCCTTATCATTGCTGAGTATATTATGATAAATATTTTTTTCCACAATTTTCCACTTGGAAATTTTCCACAATTTTATTGTTCCTAACTATTCTTACTATTATCAATAAAAGTACTCTGAACAAATTTAGTGTGCCATTGAATGAATACAAATGCTAATTTCTTTTAAATAAAAAAGAAGAAGATTTACTGTATTATATGGGCAAAGTATAAGGATTATCTTGAGGAAATAAGAATATTCAAGTCAGGTGTAGTGATATACACCTTTAATTCCAGCACCGGGGAGACAGAGGTAGTCAGATATCTTTGAATTCTAGTTCAGTCTGGTTATATAGTAAGTTCCAGAACAGAAAGCCAGAGCTACATAGCATCAAATAAAAAAAAAAAAAAAGAATTGAAAAGTTCAAGAAGTATCTTTTCTCCTTTCTCTACTGGGAGCAGTGGGAGATAAATATTTTTCTTCAATACTTGCAGACATTGGTCAAGTTTTTGGGATTACTTGCAATACAGTGTTCCTCCTATAACTGAATCTCGCAAAGGTTACTTTCAGACTTGTCCACCTAGCCACCAGCAGCTTCCTGTGATAACTCATGCTTTTCTACCTATCCTGCTTCTGTTGTCGCTGGTTCTGGAGAATGTTTGCTTTGGTAATTTGCAGTCCTCTTTATTTGACAGCATAAGGTAAGAATCAGAAATTTAATGTTACCCCAGTTATTGTAAAATCTAAGAGTTCTTCATTGTTCAGTTTCTTCAGCTGTTTGCTTGTTACTGTAGAATGGCAACTTCCAAAACCATAGAAGACTAGAAACCATAAAAAATCACATCTACTTTGTCTTCCTTTTTTTCCCCCTTGACTGCTCTCTCAGTTTTCTTTTCATGTTTGTTTTCTGGAAGTGTAACTATGACTTTTCTAGATCAGTCTTTAGATTCATTGTAATATGCAATTTAAATTCTGGGTAATATGCAATCTCAGAAGCCAGTGAAGACTTTATTGTGAATTCTTAGATGGTTGCTGATCCACACAAGTGCTGTCACCTTCCTATCTTCATGGACTCCAGTGTCTAGCTGAAACTTTAATTTTCTCTATTGTCCTCTCTCCAGTCTCTTTATCCTGAGTTGAGTGGTACTTCTATACTCCAATCTGGTTCTCATATATTGAGCCATAGTCAGCAATATTCCAGAAGCAAAAATCATGGATAACTTGGATACTCAGTTGTTTAATTGTTTCTATTCCATCCGAGTTTATATTATTTATTTTCTAATATCAGAAAACATTTTAAGTTTTTTTCCTCTAGTACAGGGAACTTCAGTTTTAGCTTTATTGTATTCCATGCTATAGTTTGGATCTTGAATGGGCCTCAAAGATATGTGTGTTGAAGCTGTTTTCCTCACATTGCTGGCTGTACTTGTATGTGTAGAAGCTGTAACAGGCAGGACACTTGACCTAATTAGGTCACAGAGCCAGTCTCTAGAAGTAAACATTAAAATACCAGCTTCCCTCTTCTTCCCCTTCTTCTAGTTTCCATGAGATGAGCTGTTTCATTTTCTGTATCTTCTCACCATGATGTATTGATTTCCATAGGCCCCAAATCAATGGAGCCAAATTGCTATAAACTGAAACCTCTGTAATTGTGAGGGAAAAATAAGCTTTTCTCATTTTCAAGTTATTTATTTAAGTTATTGACAATGTTATTTCTTATAGCTAGCATAGTTTATCTTAGTCTGTTTTAATTTCCTTTTATAAAAATAAAGCATTACATATGAGGTCCTTACTAAGAAAAATGCAGCTACTTCTTACATTTCTAGAGGGTGTGACATCTAATGCCAAAAATGAATACTTACTCTGAGTGAGGGTGCATCATAGTTTGGGAAAAAAACAGAAAACGGCCACATAGAGCAGAGTCAGTAACTAAGAAGTCTCTTTTTATGAACAGTACTCTCTTCACCTCATCTAACCATAATTAATTTCCTAAAGGCTTCTTCTCCAAATGGCATTAATATATGACTTTGGGGATTAAATGATCACATGAGCTGTAATTTCTGTTTCACTTGGCATCTATCATTGTCATATGCAATTCACTGAATTCCTGTGCTGTGTTAAGAGTCTGCTCAACGTCTCACTGATATATCCTAAGTGCCTAGCATAGTGTGCAACCTTTATACACTCTTTTGTTGCATATCCTGGTACAGCAGTAAAGTATATGACCCAGTATGACTGAAATTATTTTGATTGCTCAAAAGATACAAGTTTTAAATACAAAATTTTAATTTAAAAAAGTTTTAATTGTTCAAGTCTGTCAGGCAAAAATGCTTTGGTTATTTTAAGAACAAAGCATTGGATCATACACCAAAATTATAGCTATAATTTTTCATCTCAAAATAGCATGTACCATTTCATTTTTTCTTACCATGTTTTCATTGGATATTTTATGACAAGATCTAAAATTAAGATGAATTTGGATTAATCAAAAGATTGTGGATGTTCCAACAAAAATAGCATGTTACCGTCCTGAAAATGGTATATATTTGGGGGAGATGCAAAAAATGCAATTTAAATAAGCATACCTGGGAAAAAAACTTCAATATACCCAACAATGTAAGAAGTTACCTCTAATTCCAAGTCTTTCACAAACATTGTGGGATTTTTATATAGGTTTTTAGCATATATGTGTGCTGCATAATAGAAGCCACTAATGTAGATCCTTAAAATGATAATGAGATAATTAATATAGGGCAAATGAATGCTATATTAAGAAGCACAATTTATTCTATCTCTGAGGAATAGAAAATATTAGTTACAAAACTTACATTGAGCTTGTAATAGATTTTAAATATAAATTCTACATGTATATTTCATATATTTATTCTCTCATTGAAATATATAGTCTTCTATATATACATATATGTGTATATATATATTCTCTATATATACCCAAAATATAATTATCACCAATATCCTAAGATTTTTTAAGGGAAATCAAGTTTGGCAGGTGAGGGTAATTTACAACTGTACAAATTGTAAATAGATAATAAAAAATAAGTATTGTTATATTAAGGCCTAAATTTCCAGGTGTTCTTAGTTAAAACCATAAAAACTATAAAAGATGTATGCTCATAAAAATAATTCTCAACTTTTTTCCTACAATTCTTATATACATATTTAGTTTCTTGACTTAAAACTGATCAAAAGACAGCCATTCTCTATTAGACAATATATGGATAGTAAGCTAATTCTTTGTATTTTACTCCTTAGAAATTTAAGAATATCTGTCACAAAGTCAATGTGAATGTATTGTGACCAGATTCCCCAAAATATAAGAATTCTGACAATATTTGGACTAAAATGCTGATGCCTATCAAAAAAAAACAACCAATTTACAGGCTTAGAATATTTGTATAATTAATTTGATTACAAATGATTCAGCGTAATTCAATGTACATTTCCTGTGGCTATTTAGTAGGTTCAAGCAATATCCTTCATCAGACTTCCCTTCATAAAAATCAGACATTGTTTTAAGAATTGCCCAAGGGACACCTTGACAGTTCCAAAGGAAAAGGCACTTGCCACCAAACATTACAACCTGAGTTTCATGCTTTTTACTCACAAGGCTGAGGATGAGAACTGACTTCTGCAACTCCTGAAAGTTACCCAGTGACTCACACACACACAAAATAAGAAAGTAAAAGTAAATAAATATCTTCAAAGTAAAGATATACCTGTCTGAGTGTTAATGGTGTAATCATCTCTCTTACTTTGGGAGAAAGTAGCTGTTACCAAGTATTTGTAAAATTATAAAAATATAGTTGCTATAGTTTCCCTTTCTGGCAGGATAACCAGATTTCTAATTTTGGCTTTAAAAATAGTGACTAACTTCCATAAAGTTAATAGTTTGACACACCAACTTATTTCCATAAAGTCTGAAATAAGAATGAACAAAACAGCCTTTCTTTCCATAATTGCTTTGTAATTACTTTGTAAATTTTAGGCATTTACATTTCATCAGCTACAAAAGTAATTGCACAATCTTCCATGTCCTTTAAATTATGCTTGTTTTGTTATAATTTAATCACAAAGCCATATCTCCAAAAGATAGACAGACCAAAAAAAGAACAGTCCAATGCTGTTCAGTCCCAGCTCCATGAATCATTTTCTCTGTCAAATTTGGTATGAAATTTTGAGCAATTTTCTTTCCCGTCAATTAATCTGTAAGCTAGCCTATAATAGAAAGATTAGAAAAATGTTGTGTTTCTAAATTTTTGGAAAGATACTATAATGGTACTGCCCAGACAGTTTTATTTTAGTAAATACTGGTTTGGTTTCATATGAGTACTTTTATTGCACTGGCCAATTTTCTATGTCTCTCACCAAAGCCAGATTTATGGGCATGCCACCTGTGCAGTTGCATGGGGCACTATGCTTGCCTTTATGTTATACTGTTGTCACCAAAATCTCTAAATAATTTTGAGCATGGAATGTGCAATTTCATTTTGCATGGATCCTTAAATTTATATAGTCAGTGTCGTCTCTCCCATATACATACATTAAGTGTTATATGCTATTTTGCTTAGGGAATTATTTTAAGCATTGCTTAGATTTAACTTTTATAAATCAGATGTGTTGCCCTAAAACCTGTACTGTAGATTGGAAAATGATATTTCAAAGAGCTTGCTAGCCCTGCAAGGATGAAATGGAAGAATGGAATAAGGCAGGTAGGCAGGCTGGTAGTTGACATTATTTTGGCATATTATTTATAAATAAAAGAATTAAGTCTAAATTTATTAAATGATATAAATGGACACATTGGGAGTATACACAAGGTTAGTGGTGAGTATTGACCTGATACATGGTGGATTTTATTTCATATCATCTGGTAAAGAGATTACTCCATATATTTTTTAATGAAAATTTTTTGTGTCCTTGGACAGCAGTGAGGCAATATAAAAGTCACCATATATTTCAATATCAGAGTTAATCAAACTTGTATATTGTCCCTCTAAGTACTAAGTACTTTTGCCCAGACATAATTTCAATACAATTCTCTTTTAGTATTATTTTCCATATTTAAAAGTGATCAGATATTTTTCTTTGTAAATTTCCACAAAAATGCTAGTGACTGTGATTAGGGATGTATGTTCAGAAATTCTAAATACAACATGCAAATAACATGTTTAATAAGACTTGCATTGTGAAAACACCCTACCAAGGAAGCAGGGTAACATTTCTGTAAGTTGACTAGTCACTACTTACCTGCCTTCTAAATTGCCAGCTACATCAAGCAACCTTTCATTGTTTGCCTCTAATATCATAATGATGTGGGAGTAATGAGAGAAAGCTAAGGATGACATAGCTTGTAAAAGCTAAATATGCAATGCAATATGGCATGATAATTTGTTTTGCAGAAAAATACATACTCTGCTATATATTAAGGCTTACTTTTTTAATTTAAAATTTCACTGAAGCATACATATAGCAGGCCTTCATTCTTATATTATTTTATATTCTCCAATGTCTTTCTATTTTTTCATTTCAGTGTTGTAATAACCCAAAAATATCTTTAGAAACTTTCAGTGTTTGTGTGTGTGTGTGTGTGTGTGTGTGTGTGTGTGTGTGTGTACTTGAGTTTGTGTATTGAGTTTTATCCAGGTTATAGCACAATTGAGAACCAGGATAAGAGCTGTTACATTTGTCCCCCGAGTTTGATCCTGAGTTATCTCTCTAGGAAAGTAGCCATAAACACTGCACAGACAGAGGTACAGTGGAATTACCATGGGAAGTCAGAAATGGAAACAAGTAATATGTAAAGAAGCAAACAAATAAGACATCAACCTTCCTCTGAGTAAGAGAAATTTTATCATGCTTGGTTCCTTTCAAAATGGGCCACTAGATTACCCTCCCCACACACATTGAGTTTTAACTTAAAATGACATATCAGCTTTCTGAGTTTTCAATTTTCAATTTTTATAGGAATATAAGTATTGTTTCTTCTATGTACCAGTTTGATGCAATGAAAATATATGTGTGAGAGAAACAAAAATCAAAGAAGATAGAACATTTTCCTGGAAGTTTTAAAATGACAAGAAAACCATTTTTAAAAAGTCTTTAAATATCTAATCACGGTGTTCTATATTAAAACAAAGTGAATCTCAAAAGTAAAGGAAAGTGAAGTGTTACATAGTTGCAATCTCAGTCCTTGGATGAGACTGAAAGATTGTGGATACAAGGCTGTGAGCCACATAACAAGAATCTTTAAAACACACACAAAAATGGTGAACAATAATTACTTTAGCCATATAATCATGTGAAAGTGCCCCTCCCCCCATGGATACATGTAAGATATATTGCTAAAAGCATTTTAGGGAGAAGGAATAAATGAGCAAATGGGAGAATGGAGCCATTTCAGTTTAAGGAAAAAAGCTGGAATTAAAGGCATAATAAAGACAATTTAATTTTATTCTGACACCACTCTCTGGCATTCTTTTTCAAAAGAAAAATGTATTTGTCATGTGTATAATTCTCTTTATATCTATTCATATTATAATCCACACAGGGACACACATTTTCATTTTCTTGAGTTTGAGGATAGTTTTTATTTTCACTGTGGAATTCTGTGTCATTCCTGCTCTGGCTTGTTGATGTAGGTTTAATTGTTACTGATTTCCTAGATGGCCATTGACTTTTCATCTGGTAGAAGAGACTAGTTACATTCTGGTTGTAACATTCAGACAGATTTTCTTCCCAACTCTTGAAGAGAAAAAGGACATTCTGCTCATTATTATGTCCTATGCCATTGGTCCATGGATTCCTGGCTTTGAGGGCTCATCAATCCTGCTAGGAATTGACAGTGAATGCTTGCATTAGAATGTTTCTTTTTCAGTCCATGCAATATACTTGTTCAATGATATTTTCATTGAAAGTAGCCCTATATTCTGTATGATTCAAGCTATAGAAAGTGATGCTTGGTCTAGGTGTCATATTTCCTACTCACCTGCTTCTTCCCACCCTGACCTTTCCTAGTTCTTCCCTGTCAAGGATTTTCTGACAAGTTTCATCCTCCTTCTACCTGAGTTTCTCTACACACTATTGTGTCTGGTCTGCTGTATGCACATGATGATCAGGACTTCCTAAATCAGAGACAACATCAGACAATCTCTGTGTTTGGCAGCACTAATTACCCATCAAAGTATCCTCTTGTAAATTATGAAGAACCAAGAGTTAATGCAGGCTCTAAGCAATTGCAGAAATAAATTCTAAAAGCTGAACACCTGATTAATAGAGGAATGATTATATAATAAAGTGTAATCATTTTCTGAACACTTCAATATCCTGATAACAGAACTGGGCATACCACTTCAAACATAAAAATTGGGGTAAAATTTTGAATATTTGCATGTATTATACTCCTGAATTATACATATACAGAATAACATCTACTCGTTTCTACTACTCATTAGGTTAGGTGTTCTTGTGGAGGAAATGGGCTCTAAAGTGCCAGTTCACGCACAGAAACACAGTCTGGTCCCTCCCCTCAGGGCTCCACACACTGCCCATATCAATGGATAGTTTCTTGTCCTTGGAGGGCCTAGTTCCTTTTCTGGATGGTTCCCCAGTGGCTGTTCTTAATTCAGTGATCTTGCCAGAGCCATCCAGCCAGCCATCACTGTGAGAATTTTCCTCATAGTCTCTATCCCCTTGCTCATATAGACGCTCCCTCCCTGTTCTCAGCTGGAAAGGAGCAGCATTATTTGTAATTGCAAGAACCTGGAAACAATCTAGATGCCCCTCAACTGAAGAATGGGTTAAAAAATTGTGGTACATCTACACAATGGAGTACTATTCAGCAGTAAGAAAAAAGGATGTCCTAAAATTTTCAGGCAAGTGGATGAATTTGGAGAAAATCCTCCTGAGTAAGGTATCACATGCCCAGAAAGGTAAGCACGGGATGTACTCACTCATTAGTGGACTTTAACCAAAAATCAACGAACACCCTCCAGCGATTCTCCATAGCAGGAATAATGGAGAAGTCTAAAGAGAAGACTAAGCTAACTATGAACAGATAGACCAACGAAGTCACTTGGAACCTTCCATACTAGCATACTTACTTCCTAGTTGGTGTCATGTAAGGCAAAAAAAAAAAAAATTAAATTATCAATTAATTAATTTTTTGTTTTATTTTTCCATTTCCACCCCTGCCGTCCTTCTCTCCCCTCTTCCCAGTCCTCTTCTAATTTTCACATCTCCATCCCCTATTCATGTCTCAGAGAGGGTAAGGACTCTCAAAGTGAGTCAATTTGGTTTGGCATATCCAGTTGAGGTAGGACTGAGTCCCTCCCTGAGTTTCAAGGATGAGAATGGGCTTCCAGAAGCAAGTTTATGCACCAGGAATAAACTCTGGTCTGACTTCAAGAGGCTCCACAAACTGCCCATGCCTTATTAAGGATCAGAAAATTATTGTAAAAGTTTTGAAAACACAAACACAGAATTAGAAAGCAAATAAATATGTAGCTTCTTTTAAATAAATAAATAATAATGTTTCCTAGTCAAGATTTTCATGCATTCTTCATCTTAATAGTAAATTCCCCCTTATCATTACTATTTATTAATTATATACTTTTGCTAATCAACTAAAAAACTAAAATGACCAACAACTAAATAACAAAATAAGAAAAAGGAGATGGCAAGAAAAACTCAATTGAAATAATGTACACCACAAATAGTTCAAGATTAAATCACTACATCTGCTCTACCCCATTCACATGTACGCTTGAAAATAATGTGATTATGTAGAATCATGCAAAGAGATTATTGCTAATACGATCATTGAATGGGCATGCTATGTATGAGGTGTTTGTACTCTACCGAGGAGTAAATTGGATGTATGTGCTACTTATTTATTAACAAAACCCAGGTCTGTATAATACATGTTAATAAATAAAAGTTTGATGAATTGAAAATTATATTTGTTTGATAGAAATAGAAGTAAGCTCAGTTCGATAGAAACAATAATTTAATTTTTTATGATTGGGCTACAGAACTTAAACTAGTTTTACAAGTATTTTAGTTTCATCTTTCTTAATTTTTAGTAGCTTCTTCTTCCTTGAAGCATTGTTGTTAGTTTAAAAATAAGCTAAATGAATCTTTGGAGAATAAAACTATTATATTTCACATCCAACTTTCTTCCCACTTCTTGAAAACTATTCCCATATTCTGTTTTCCAAAGTACTTTGCAAGAATAGATGTTCTTAATATTTATAATTTTAATAAATGATAAGAGGCCTATGGTTTATTTCCTGTATTTCAAAGAAAGAATCTTTACAAAATCAAAGATCTCCCACTTAATAAAATGCACATTGTTTGAGAGATATTTGATCAATATCAGTATATCTATATAGAAAAAATTATGTAAATACTTATTAGTAATATGTATTTAATCAAAAGTTTTATTAAAGGTTGTCTACTTCACTGAACAAGAAGTCTTCAGTTTGAATGTTTTTAATACAGTACTCTTCCCACAAATAGGCTATATACTGAGGCCTTCTTTTCGGATTGTGTAGGTCTTATCCAAAATTCTCTCGATAAATTCTGATGCATTCATGGATGATAAGTCAATTTTGCTGTGAGAATATTTTCTTATAGGTAGAAATTTCAAAACAATATGTTGTTTGATATTTATATGTAATTACTTAGTATGCTTTGATATTTTCTCAAATGGAACCAAGTAAAATTTAATTAATTAATTTTTTTTTAATTTGAGAGGATAGATTTTTTTTCTTCATGAGTCCAGGATAAGCTGAAAATTATAATGTGTTCCAGACTGGCCTGATATTCTTGGCTGTCTGCCTGTCTCAACTCTCTGACTGTTGGGACTATAGACCTGAGGTACCTGACTGGCTAATTAAAAGACTTTAATAATGTGCTTCCTTACTCCAATATTTGTATATTACATTGCTTTTAGGTTAATGTTTCAACAGAATTAAAAATTATTTAATGTCATTGATATTAGTAGAAAACCTACTTCATTCTTACAAATATGAATTTTAAAGATTCTACTGAGTTAAATTTTGTTACAAATTTCCTGTGTTAAATTAATCTCACAAAGCATCTGGTACAATTAAAAGTTAATATTAGGAACCTATGCATGTTGTTAACTATGCAGCTAAAAATTAAAAAATCTGATGGTTATTAATAAATACATTAATGCAGGTGGCTTTTGTCTCTGAGCTGTTATAATATTCTTATAAGAATCTTAAGAAAGAATATCTAAAGGTCTGAGCTTGCTATTAGCAACTGTTTGAGAGCTTTTATGTAATACTTTATGTAAAGTATTTTCTAAAATTTAAGAATTTGAAAATATTACTAAGCCCTGTTATGTAGCTGTGTCCAGTTTTACAATGAATGAAAACCTGTATTAGTATATATATCCATTTAAACATCTATTCATTTAGAAAGTAGAATAGTATTGCATTCACCAACTTCAACATTTTATTGCAGGCAAGAGTGTATCTATTTTAGGGCCAAATTCCACACCTTTACGGTGGTGCACTTTAGTTTCTTGCTTCATTGCATCTGTGTTTTTGAAGCTGGGTCAGTTTCACAGCACAGGAGTTTATTATGCAACCCTGGTTGCATAATAAAATTTTAGAGTCAAAATCTCTTATTGTTTAAAAGTTTCAACCTGGATAAAGCTAAAGTAATTCCTTTTATGCATCTGGAAATTTGCCCTCAAAAGTCAACTATAGTCTGTGATAATGATTTATATATGTATTTCGATAATTCTATATAGTTTCAGTATAGAATTTGTGTATTCAAACTGCCAGATATGATTAGGTCAGAATAGTGTTTCTGAATGAGAAATTACATCATTCTACTATTGGTAGAAATGGGAAATGGAAGCATGTATGACTAAAAAAGCATGATATTCTGTTCTAAGTAGCATGTTTTGAAAACAAAATGAAGACACATGCAGACACAGCACACAATAGAGTCATTTATTATAGGTAACATCTAATGTCAATAAGATGAACTGGGAGAAAATGTTAGTGAGGCACCACACTCCCCATTCCTTATGGAACAACAAGCTGGTTAGCTTTTATTATGATCCTAGAATTTTAAATCTAAAAAATCATTTACTCCCATCTAATTACACAGTTTCAACTTTCCCCCAGTTTATCTTTATTCCCTTGACTCCACACCACAGCTGAGCCTAACTACTCTCTGCCCATGCCTTTTGAAACTTCCCACAGGGATGTTTCCTCACGTCCCCACCCTCCTATGCAAACTCTGATAGGTTTGTCTCTCACTACAGCCACTATTAGTTTTCAGTTCTCATTATCATACCTTTAATTCTATCTCACTGATTTATTTCTAGTTCTTTATAATTTCTCTTCCCAGTTACAAACCATTATCTCTCTTTTGTTATGATTTTTCTCCCTTAATCATCTTCTATTATCTCTTATTTTAGTACTTGGCTTTCCCACTTTGATGTCTTTTGGGTTGAACTTCAAGTAATTTGACCCTTTTTGTTAATTCTTTGACTTATCACAGACCCATTATCTATTTTTTCCATCTTTCATCTTTTTTCTATATATTGAAATTCATACAATGGTATGGTTTAACTGCAGCCCGCAGGGTGATGAGCTGTGGAGAGCTGTCAGAATGTGAACAAACAGGCTTTTATGATAAAAGGTTGGTGAAGAGCATACATGAGGTTAAAAAAATAAAAAAAGCTGCCATTAAAGGATTTGGGTAGTTCAATGATCATGACATGCTTCCAAAAAAGAAAGAAATGCACTGAGCAAGTAATGACATCATGACAAGAGGAAAGCACTATTTATCTCATCAAAGCTCAGTGAGCTTCAATGTTAAATCACATAAAGCATGTGTTTTAAAGTAGTTTGTGGATGATTAGATCAGAAAACCAATATTTGAAGTTGAAATGCATATAGCAAGGCACTGTGAGGTAGAAACTGAATCTGATATATCATGGGATGAAGGAATGGGATTTACTGCCTGCTTAACAATCTCCTTCTGAGTGATTTTCCCCTTCTGTGAAATAGACTGCATAAATGTGAGTGCAATAGATATAGATGCTAGAGCCATAAATATTGTCATACTCTTGTATGGAAAGGTTGGTATAAAAGATTGAAAATGTTCTACTCTTGCGTTGATCAGCTCAAAATCTGGTGTTTCTTACTTCTGTAAATCTGCCTTAATTTTTGTATATTTAAGGCAAAAATGGCATCTGCACACATATGAGCATCTAATAAAAACTTCTGAGATACATATTAACAAATCCTTTCACAAACAAAAGTGAAAGGCACCTTTTAGCAAAAATATAACATCCACCAATTTGGGTAACTTTTATATTCCTGTTGGCTATAAATTATACACTTTTCATTTTTAAATTGAAAATATGTTCTTCTCTCAGACAATAATCCTGACCACAGTTTTCCCTTCCTCTACTTCTCTAACTCTCCCCATCACCACCTCCCTCTTCAGGACCTACTCCCTGTTCCATTTCCTTTCAGAAAAGAGCAGGCTTCTAAAAGACAGAAACCAAACACAACAAAACAAGTTGTAATAAGACAAGGCAAAACCCCTCAGATCCAGGCTGGTCAAGTGACCATTTGGAGATAAAGAGTCCCAAGATCAAGCAAAAGAGTCGGAGACATACCTGTGTCACATACTGTGAAAAGGATAACAAAAACATCAAGCTAGCAGTCATAACATATATACAGAAGGTCTGGTATAGACTTTTCCAAGGTCCTGTGTTTCAAGCTTAAGTCTCTGTGAACCCATATGTTCTTGGAGTAGTTGATTTCTGTCAGCCAAGTTCTGAGTTTTTTCACCCTCTGACTTCTGCAATTTTTCCTGCTACTCTTCTGTAGGATTCCCCCTTGCCTTGTGCCCACTAAGCTTGGAGGGGCAGGACCTGATAGAGATCTTCAATTTAGACTTCCGTTTTGTGAATCCACATCTGCTCCTATCTTCTGCTAAAAGAAGCCTCTGTGATGATAAGTGGACAAGGCACCAATCTATGAGTATAGCAGAATATCATGAGGAATCATTTCATTCAGTGTTTGCTTTTATTGTCATTTGGTTAATTGGTTGGATTTCTGTTTTTCCTTTTTGGGCCAGTAGTGTTTGACTCTACCCCAGGTCTCTGATATTTTGTCTAAAAGAAGAAGAAGCCTAAAAACATAGGAATTTATTGTTTATCCAAGATGAGGCACTAGGGTTTCATAGTAACGATGGTTTACATATATTACTATAAATGAAGGAAGCACAAAATTTGTTTCAGAAAATTTAACATGAAAATATTTTTAATTTTAGGTAAACAGTAAGATCACTTATATTTTCTGTTTGAAAGTAGAAAGAAAAGGAAAAATTAAAAGCTTTATGCATCAAAATATCACAATGAGTTTCAATCTAGTCTCCTTATATTCCCTTTTACTTTTCATATCACTGCATTCTCCTTACCTTCAAGTACTGCCCCCTGCATGGATATTGTTAATAGAACAACAATGAACATAGATAATCAGATATGTCAGAAGTATGATATCTAGTCCTTAGGATATATGCCCAAGAGTGATAGAGATGAATCATGCAGTCAGTCCATTTCGAGATTTTGAAGGGGATCTAGAATTCTTTTCATAGTGGCTAAAACAATGACCAGAAATGACTAATGGCCTACCTTTACTCTCCAATATTTGTCTCCTTTTCTTTCTTTATTTTGTTCTTTCTTTCTTTCTTTTATCATACGCATTTGAAATGAGATAAGAAAGCTTCTCAAATTAGTTTTAACTTGAATTTTTATGATGGCTAATGATGCTGAACATGCCTTAAAATATTTCTCAGGAATTTGTATTTCACTGTTATGAGAACTCTTTTACGTCCTGACCCCATTTTTAAATAGGTTGTATGTATTCTTAATGTTCAGGGTTTTATTTAAAGTTATTTATATATTCTAGATAGGAATCCACTGTCTAATTTATAACGGATAAATTCATTTCTATTATTCTATAGACTGCCTTTCATTTTAATGATGGTGTATTTTTCTGTACAGAAGCTTTTTAGTTTTATGTAGTCCCATTTATTAAATGTTGATATTACCTGGGCTAGCAGGGTCCTATCAGAAAGTCATTTTTTGTGACTTTAAGTGGAAGCATATTCCATACATTCTATTCTATTAAATTTGAGATAGCATAGCTTACGTTGAAGTCCTTGTATAGTATAAAGTTTGGGACCACAACCAGCCCCAAGATCTGGATCTGCCTACAGCTGATTAGCCCACCAAAATAATCGTTTCTTCTATGTCCAGGTTTATTCATTATTCTATTTATCTATATCTTTGGTTTATGGCTTACCTGTACTTATACATCTTCCTGTATCTGCAGCAACTCAGAGTATCTGTCTGATTCATCCCTCCTACTCATTATCTATACTCTGATTTCTTGCCTTCTTCTAAGATGATTTGCCATAGGCCCAAATACTTTCTTTATTATCCAATGATAATTCACAACACACAGAAAGATATCCCACATCATCCTTCTTTTAATTAGATTTGAATCTTTTAAAGGGTGAGGGGTAAAGATATAGTTTCCTTCTTCTACATATTGTCAATTACCCAATTTGAGCAGCATAATTTTTGAAGATTCTGTCTTTACTCAAATGTATATTGTTTGCCTCTTTGTCAAAAATTAGGGGCCATAGTAGTGTATGTTTTTAAATGGGTCTTAAATTTTATTTCATCATTCAATTCAAGTAGGAATTTTTAACACCAAAGACCTTTTGAAGTGTTATAAAACCCTGCGAGAGCTGAGGAAGAACACACACACACACACACACACACACACACACAGACAGAGAGAGAGAGAGAAGGAAACAGAATTTTAAATTGAGTTACCTTACTGCCTTACTATAGCTGACAATGTCCCTATAAGTTACCACAAGCTAACAAATAAAAAGCAGTGTCAGAATGGTTTACTTCTTTGGTAATTTTTGTTCACTAAGACCCTATACATTTTCATGCATTATAGGTGGTTGCCAATGCTCTTAGCTACTCTCCCAAACTTGAGGGTAAGATTCTATTGCTCAATATATCTCATACTTCAATCAGAATATGTGGAAATGAAGCTGGTTCTGAGTAGCAAACTTTATTCCTGCTGACTAGCCTTCATAGTAATATGAACATTATCTGAGGGGAAAAAATAATTATCAGTCTTACCAGTGAAATATCTGAGTTACAATAAAATATTGACCTGGCAAGACATGTCTATCAGTGCAATTGTGACATGAATACCACAGGGATAATGAGTTACTTTTTCATTGTATTGAAGACACTATGAAATAATGCCCATATCTGGCACCATTATCAGGGCCAATAACCTATGGCTAGGCAGGTCGTAGGGAAGAATCCTTTATTATTATTCTGCTAAATAAACATATTATTAAGGTAATTCCAAAATAATTATATTATATATAGATTAAGTTATCTTTCAGCCCTCATTAGAAAAGCTTTTGTTTGTAGTAGATAGTAATCAATACAGAGACACAACTGGCTCAAGTGCAAAAATGAAGAGATAAGAGAATTCTCATAAACTCTAATAGGACATCTTTACAACGTATACAACATTCCTTCTTCTCAAAACTCAGTGATCACTGTGAAATAGGTAACAGTATTACAAAGAGCCAGAGGTGGGGAAACTGTAAATGGCACAGCAAATCAGAAGCACATATAAACTCATAGTGGTTATGACAGCATAAACAAATGCTGTGCAAGCTCAAGTCAGACACAGTCCCAGATTGGAGAGGGAAGGTGAGTATTAAGTCCACCCCCTAGCTAAGGAGCCATCGGCAATTGAAGGCTACTGAGAGAGGAAGAGTTAATTATTTTTTAACTATGATTTCTTGTAGAGCAGTCAACCTCCAGTAGAAGACTACTCATCCAAGATTATAAGGACAACATTAGTTGTACTTGATGACATTTTAATAAAAGAATTGTCTGGAAATGGAAAGTAAGAAGGGATAATATGATCAAATAAAATTGTATGATACACTCATCTAATAATTTGTAAGTGAATCTTTTGGCTCAGAGAATGAATGGGCTCTGAAGTACTAAGGTACATTATGGTAATTATATTCAATTATAAATTGAAAATTTCTAATGAGAGTGGGTCTCACTACAAGGAATAAATAACTGCATGAGCTGTTAGTTATTTTGATAGGTGTATTTATTTAATAATATCTTTACATATAAAGCATTGTATTGTAAGATACTTGACTATGACAAATAGGCATAATAATGTTCTTAGAAATTGAGAGGTTTGGCAGATTTTCTTTTAGTATCTTTAATGTTTTTCTAATAAGATGCTAAGTTTTTAAACTGAAGAGTATTAACTTTTTTTATTTAAAACATTTCTTTTTCATGTCTACCACTGTTCTCCCTTCCTACCCTCCTACCAGTCTCTAACAGTCTTCCCTCAGCATCCTTACCAAAAGCAATCTACAGATTCAGTGCAATTCCCATCAAAATCCCTACACAATTTTTTCCAGACCCGGAAAGAACAATACTCACTTTCATTTGGAATAGCAGGAAAGTCAGGATTGCCAAAACCATTTGCTCAACATAAGAATCTCAGGAGCTATCACCATCCCTGACTTCAAGTTATATTATAGAGCTACAGTAATAAAAACAGCCTGGTACTGGCACAAAAACAGACTTGTGGATCAATGGAATTGAATTGAAGATTCCAACATTAACCCAAAAACTCATGAACATCTGATATTTGACAAAGAGGCCCAAAATATTCAAAGGAAAAAATATAGTACCTTTAACAAATGGTGCTGGCATAGCTGGATGTTAGTGTGTAAAAAATGAAAATAGATCCAAGCCTATCACCCTACACAAAACTCCAATCCAAGTGGATCAAAGACTTTATCATAAACCCAGCCACACTGAACCTGATAGAAAATAAAGTGGGATATACCCTCCAAGAAATTGGCACAGGTGACCACTTTCTAAATATAACACCAGTAGCACAGACACTAAGAACAACAATCAATAAGTGGGACCTCCTATAATGAGAATTAGGGTGGTCATTCATTTGCATATAGAGAAGTCCTATGTAGATACCCTTTCTACTATTGCTTGGATTCCTAATAAGGGACATTTTGGGGATTCTTGGAGGTTTCCTTGGCATCAGGTTTCTTTCTAACCCCACAGTGGCTCCCTCCATCAAGATAGCTATTTCTTTTTTCCCTCTCTGTTGCTCCTCTCACTCAAGCACCTTTTCTCATGGTTTGTTCCCATCTCTCCTGGCTCACTTCCCTTTATCATCCCATTTGAAGCAGAAGATTTTTTTTCTAATTTTTCTTCCCAGAGGAAACCCTAGATGTCTCTCTTAAGTTCCTTCTGTGACATAGCTATTTAGGGGTCATGGTTTGAAGCCAGAATATTCTTTGCTATATGTCTAAAATCTACACATGAGTGAGTATATACCATGTCTATCATTATGGGCTTTTTTTTAATCTCACTCAGGATAATACTTTCCATATCAATCCATATAACTGCAAATTTTAGAATACCAATTTTCTAAATGCTGAGTAGTACTCCATTGTGTGAATGAATCCCAATTTGTTTATTCATCCTTCAGTTGAGTGGCATCTAGGTTGTTTCCAGGTTCTGCGTATTATGAACATTGTTGCTGTGAATATAGTTGAGCTAATGCCCTTGTTGTAAGAATGTGTATCCTTTGGATATATGCCCAATAGTAGTATTCCTGGAACATTGGGGAGATTGATTCTCAGTTTTCTGAGAAACTGCCATATTGCTTTCCAAAGTGGCCATACAAGTTTATACTTCTTCCAGCAATGGAGGAGTGTACCCCTTTCTCCACATCCCCTCCAGCAAAGGCTGTTATCTATGTTTTTGATTTTAGCCTTTCTGACAGGTGTAAGATGATATCACAGAGTTGTTTTGATTTGCATTTCTGTGATGGCTAAAGATGTTGAGCAATTCTTTGTGTCTTTCAGCTATTTGTAACTCTTCTGTTGAGAATTAACTCCACTTTTTAAATTGGATTATTTGAGGGTTTTTTTTTTTTCCTTTAGTTCCTTGAATTCTTTTTACATTTTAGAGATCAGTTTTCTGTCAGATGTAGGGTTGGTGTGTTGTAGTATGTTTTTCCCGGCCTGTTTGGGTCCGGAGATTTGTGATCTGGCACGCGTGTGGTGCCGGCGGTGTGGAGCCTGGTCTGTGCGCCCGCAGCTTTTGCCCCCCAAAAGAAATC
>PVIH01007031.1:93294-104812 GCA_004025045.1 Sigmodon hispidus
TTCTTAAATCAACCCATTTCCATGAATCTACCCACCACGTGGCTTGCAGCCCGTGGCTCACCTGAATTCCTACATGCTTCTTCTTCGGGGGACAGATGGCGACTAGTAAACTCCACCCCTTCTTCCTACCTGGCTGCCTCTGATTCTCCACCCACTTCTACGGTGCCCTGCATGGGTCCAAACAGTTATTTATTTACATCGTACAGAGAACATTCCACCACATTGGTGAAGATCTTTTCCCATTCTGTAGGCTGTTGTTTTGACCTATTGACCATATCTTTTACCTTAGAGCAGCTTCTCAGTTTCAGCAGGTGCCATTTATTAATTGGTGTTTTTAGTGTGTATGCTACTGGTTTTATATTTCTGGAGTGGTCACCTGTGCCAATGTGTAATATTAGGTTTTTGCCCTGGACTTTTGGGCCTAGGCTTGAGAGTCTGACCCACTGATCTGCAGGCCCACAGTATTGCAGACCCACAGACCTGCAGTAACAAAGAGATGCTTATATTAATTTAACACTAATTGGCCTAGGGCACAGGCATATAACTTGCTGGCTCTTCACTCTTAAACTAACCCATGATTCTTACCTTGTTCAGCCTTGCGGCTTGGTTAGGGTTAGGGTTAGTGTTAGGGTTAGGGTTAGTGTTAGTGTTAGGGTCAGAGTTATCTTTTGTCAGAGCAGCATAGTTGTATACTCTGTATCTGCTTGTTTCTTTTCTGATTTTTCTGGCATCTCTGTAACATCTCTATGGCATCTCTAATTATTTCTTTCTGTTTCCAGAGTTTTCTTAGTCTGGAAGCTCTGTCCATACTTTCTGTCTGCCTTCGCCAGTCAGCATTTTTATTAAATCAGTGAGTGGTACAATTATTTACAATGTAACAACATAATCTCACTACATTTCACTTTTTTTTTTTTTTTTTAAAAAAAAAAGTAGAACCCAAAATCTAATATCATTTTCCCAATTATCTATGACAAGTTATAACCCACAAACATCCATAATCTATTTCTTGGGAATGCAAGCATAGTCCTCTAGGCTACTTCCTGCTGAATGAGGGTGGTGAGAATTCCATGGGCCCCAAAGAAAATTTAGGATTATGGACAAGTCTTTAGTGGAATAGTCTTTAAGGCTGGCTTATCTCAGCCCATCTCCTTGATGTTGTTTTGGAAGCAGACCCCAGAGGAAACTATAAGGGAGTTACTCTGAAAAGCTGAATCATCTGGGCCATCCGTTTTCATGGAAAACTATTCAGGGAGACTTTTCTGATTAAACTTCATTTCCTTTAACTAGAAATAAATCGATAGCCTCTCATCTTCTGGTCAAATGAAAAGAAAACCTCTTTTCCAATGTAGCACTTTTGTATGTCAATTTTAAAGTCAACTCATTTACAAAATAAATAGGTTGGTTTAATCCAAAAGCATTTATGATTAAAGGGCTTTTAGGAGCTTTTACTACTTCATTTTAGTCAAAAATCGTAAAGACAAGATAATAACATACAGTATCTAGACATTCTTTGTAATTTCCATCTCTATGTGGCATATTATTTTTTAACTCTATGTGTGTTTTAAGAACTTTATCTTTTTTCTTTTCTTTCTCAAGCCCACATATATTATTTACAAACATTCTCTCATTTGTTATCTTTTTCTGTTTCTGACCACACCTTTCCTTGGCTAGGATGGCTGTCTCTACCCAGCTCCCTCCATTTCTTTGTTTCTGACCAAATTTTTAATCTGCCAAGATGTGGCTAAGAATTAAAGGCTAAGGTAGGGTGGCTGACTTCACAAAACTCCCTCTATTTCTTTCTGTTTCTGATGACACCATTAATATGACAAGATGGGGCAAAAAAGTAAAGGCTTCACTGGGGTGACTGGCCGGCTCCACCTAGCTCCTAGTCTAGCATTATAGGATTTAGCATTTTTAGCCAAGGTACTTGTAGGACCCAAAATTACCACTCTGGGGAACTTTAGGGTCCATATAATCAATTACCAGTAAAGCACTGCCATCTGCTGCTCATGAACTCCAATTCAATATTTGGTAGAAGAACCTCTTAAAAGGTTCACAAGTGTTTTGCCTCTAAGGCTGAAACAGGAAGCCTTACAACAAACAGCTTTCCCAAGAAAATGCTGCTGCTACTAAGAAGCAGTCTTTGACTCTGTTTCCTTTTTGTCCAATATAAACAGAAACTTTAAATCCATCAAATGCAACTGGTTGCTTATACCTAGACTTCTGTGAGTCTTCATGAACTGGCCTTGATGCAGCTTAAACAGCCATTTTGTAATTCAGTCCTGAACACCATGCTCTCTCTGTACCATCACCCCATCAAAAACAAAATCAGAAGCTGCTTTTAGCTCTGATTTGTGCTCTACAACCCTTTTTAATCTTTCTGAAGCTTTATGTAGGTGTATGTCACCCTTGTTAGGCTGCCATTTGTAGTATTAGGTTTAGGGCCTGGTCTTTCCAGCTTAGCCCTGAGATTCTGGCATGATGACCTACCAACTAGCAGTCCTGCAGACCCACAAGCCCACAAAATCTCAGTCCCCAAACCCTGTAGACCTGCAGTAACACAGAGATGTTTATATTAATTTTATCATTTGTATATTTCAGGGTTACTTGTGGTGATATGTTACATATTTAATAAAATCTGAAATATCAAGAGATCAATGCACAGAACAGTCAAAAACTAGAAAGACATAGCCCAGGAATTTCTTGATCTTTGAGAACAACGTCAAACAGCTGGGCTTCATTGGTACACACCTTTAATTCTGGAACAGGGAAAGCAGGAAGTGGTAACTTTGCCCTTCATCCCGTAACTCTAGAGACAGAGAACCTGATGTATTTAAGTGAATTCAAGGCTGACTACCAAATAGAATAGTTCTTGCCTTTAATTTTAACCTGGACTGGTTTCAGCTGGTGAGAAGGATACTTAAGGTGGTATAGGAAAGCAGCAAAGGGAGAAGTGACCAGGAGCAAGGCTTAAGAAGTTGGTAGATAGCTGGGTGAGATTTGATTGTGGGGTTTTTTTTCTCTCTCTGATATTTTAGCCTTCCTCTGAGATCTGGCTCTGAGTCTCTTTCAGTACAATCCAAATTGATGCTACAGCTATTGATTTTTTTTTTAGTTAATCTTGTACCCTGCTACATTTTTGAAGTTGTTTATCAGCTGTAGGAGTCCTCTGGTAGAATTTTGGGAATTATTTATGAACACTATCTTATCATCTGCAAATAGAGATAGTTTGACTTCTTCCTTTACAATTTGTATTGCTTTAATCTCCTTTTGTTCTCTATTGCTTCAGCTAAAATTTCAAAGAACTATATTGAATAGATAAGGAGAGAGAAGACAGCCTTGTCTTGTTCCTGATTTTAGTGAGATTGCTTTGAGTTTTTAAACATTTAGATTGATGTTGGCAGTTGGCTTGCTGTATATTGCCTTTATTATGTTTAGATATTTTTCCTGTATTCCTTATTTCTCAAGAACTTTTATCAAGGAGGAGTGCTGGATTTTTGTCAAAAGCTTTTTCAACATCTATGGAGATGGTCATGTGCTTTTTTAAAATTTCAGGTTGTTTATGTGATGGATGAAATTGACAGTTTCTTGTATGTCCAGTCATCACTGCATCACTGGGGTAAAGCCTACTTGATCATGGTAGATGAATTTTTTGATATGTTCTTGAATTTGTTTTATAAGTATTTTACTGAGTATTTTGCATCAATTCTCATGAGGTAGACTTTTAATGCTCTTTCTTTGTTGCATCATTGAAAGACTTGAGTATCAGGGTGACTGCAGGATATATACACACTCATTAGTGGACTTTAAACAAAAAGCAAAGCACACCCAAGCTACAGACCACAACTACTGAATAGTTTGGGATCCAAAGCACCTTGGAGCCCATTCTCTCCAGAACACCTAACCCAGTCTTGATAATGAGGAAACTGGAGGGAGTGGATGCTGAACTAAGCCACTTTGGGATCTTGGGACCTCCTGCCCTTGCTGGGAGGAGATAAGGAGATGGGGATAAGAGAGTTACTGGGAGGGGCAAGACGAGGAAGGGAGGTTGAAAAAGGGGATACATGGATAAAAAAATGAGACTTTATTCAAAAATTAAAAAGAGTTTGGCAATTTCTATCTTATGGAATAATTTGAGGCGTATTGGTATTAGTTCTTTTTTAAATATTTGATAAAATTCTGCACTGAAACCATCTTCTCCTGGCCCCCCCCCTTTTTTTTTTTGCTTAGGAAATTTTTAATAACAACTTCAATTATCATGGTGGTTGTAAGTCTATTTAGGTTATTTATTGGGTCTTGATTTAGTTTTGATAAGTGAAACCTGCTAGAAAGTGACCAATTTCTTCTAGGTTTCTCAGTTTAGTGGAGTATATGTTTTCAAATACTATGGATTTTCTGAATTACCTGAGCATCTGTTGTTTTGTCCCCATTTTCATTTTTGATTCTGTTAATATGGATACTCTCTGTATGCCTTTGGCTTAGTTTGAATAATGGTTTGTGTATCTTGTTAACTTTCTTAAAAAAACAACTTTTTTGTTCATTGATTCTTTGTATTGTTCTGTTTGTTTCAGTTTCATTGATTTCAGCCCTGAGTTTTATTGTTCTCTGATTTCTATTTCTTTAGGTGAGTTTGATTCTTATTGTTACAGGATTTTTCGTGTAAGAATCCAGTACTATGAAATTTTCTCTTTTGTTGTGTGCCAAAAGACACAAGGATGTTATGGATTCATTTTTATTGTATTCTAGGTAATCTGTGACTTCATTTTTTACTTTCTTAACTCAAAGGTGGTTCAATTGAATGATATTCAGTTTGCATAAATTTTTGGGCTCTCTTTGATTTTTGTTGTTGTTGAATTCTATGTTTCAACCATGGTGGTCTGATAGAATACAAGGAATTATTCCCTCTTTTGTTTCTATTGAAATTTTCTTTATGACTGATTATGTAGTCAATTTTAGAGATCATTCCATAGGGTGCTGAGAAAAAGATATATTTCCTTATGTTTGGGTGGAAAATTCTGTATATGTCTATTAGGTTCATTTGGGCCATAACATTTGTTAGATCCCCTATTTCTGTGTTGAGTTTCTGTCTAGTAGAGCTATCAGTTGGTGAGAGTGGGGAATTGAAGTCTCCTACTTTTATTTTGTGGAGTTTGATATGAGATTTGAGCTTTGGTAGTGTTTTTTTTTTGTTGTTGTTGTTTTTTTTTTAGATATGTAGGTGACCTTGTGTTGGGGACACAAATGCTCAGGGTTGAGACTTCATCTTAATGTATTTTTCCTGAGATAAAAAAGTAATGTGTGTTCTGGTTTCTTTCAATTGGTTTTAGTTTGAAGTCTATTTTGTTAGATATTAGGATAACTGCATCAGCTTGTTTCTTAGGTCCATTTGATTGGAAAGTCTTTTCCCAATCATTTACTATTAGTCAGTACTTGTCTTTGAAGTTGAGGTGTGTCTCTTGTACACAGCAGAAGGATGAATTCTGTTTTTGTTTCTGTGTATTAGAGTGTCTTTTTATAGATTAATTGAGTCTATCAATATTAATGGATATTAATGACCAGTGATTATTATTTTTGGTGGTAGTGTTTATGTGCTTCACTTCTTTGGATTTTTCTTCTGTGAGAATATCTGTTGCTTATGGCTTCACAGGTGTATCTAGCTTCTTAGGTTGAGGTTGTTTCCTTTAGTACTTTCTGTAAAACCAGACTTGTAGATTGGAATTGTTTAAATGGTGTTTCCTGAAATATCTTGTTTATCTATGGTAATTGATAGTTTTTCTGGGTATGGTAGTCTGGGCTGGTAATCATGGTCTTTTAATTCTGTATAACATCTGAACAGTACCTTCTGGATTTTATTATTTTCATTGAGTGATCTCTTATTCTTCTAATGGGTAAGCCTTTATAGGTAACTTGGCCTTTTTTTCTTTGTAGCTCTTAGTATTCTTTCTTTATTCTATAGGTATAATGGCTCGATTATTATGTGGTGAGCAGATGTTTTTGGGCATTTAGTCTATTTGGTGTTCTGTAAGCTTCTTGCATCTTTATAGGCATTTCCTATAGGAAATTTAGGTTGGCAAAATTTTATTCTATGATTTTGTTAAATATATTTTATATGCCTTTAAGCTGGTATTCTTTTCCCTCCTCAATAGTAGTTATTCTTAGGTTTGGACTTTTCATAGTGTCCCATATTTCCTGGACATTTTGTGCTATGACATTTTTGGTTTTATTATTTTCTTTGACTGATGTATTCATTTCCACAATTGAATCTCCCATTTTAGAGATTCTCTATTTCATCTCTTGCATTCTTTTGGTTATTCTTGCATCTGTAATTCTAGTTTGTTTCTTCAGGTTTTCTGTTTTTATCATTGCCTCAGTTTGTGTCTTCTTTATTTTTTCTATTGCAATTTTTAAATCTTGAAATGTATCCTTTGCCTGTTTGATTGCTTTTTGTTGGTTTTTAGAAATTTTTTTGGATTTCTTTATTTTTTTTTCAGAATTTGTTAATCTCTTCCAATTATTTTGTTTGTCTTTTGTTCTATTTCTTCAAGTGAATTTTTATAACCTGTTTTAAGACTTCTATTATCTTCATAAAGTTGTTTTTAAGGTTCTACATTGCCATACTCAGATTTTGTTGTAGAACCACCAGATTCTGGTGGTGGCATGGTGTTCTTTATGTTGTTATATTTATTCTTGCACCAGCATCTCCCCATTGCTTCCTCAGATCACCAAAGGATTTGTCTATATCCTAGGTATCTGATTTTGGTGCAATCGGTTCTGCATGTGTCTTTTTTCTCAGAAAGCCTCCTTTGGTCCATGTGAAGGTAGTGTATTCTGTGTCACAGTGACCTCTCTCAATCTAGTAGGTGCTGAAATACTATAGGTCTCAGGTGTCAGCTTTTGATTCAGTAGGTGCTGAGAAACTGAGGGTCTTGGGTAGCTGCTTTTGAACCAATAGGAACTAAGGAATTCTGTCTTTTAGTCTCTTGGTCCCTTAGTTTCTTAGTTTGATGTGGCCTGGGGATCTCTGGTTCGACAGTTGCTGTTCAGGTTCCAGGGTGATAGTGTGTGTTAGTTAGAGAATGAAGCAAAGTTTTGGAGCTGGGTGTATCCAAGGAACCAGGTTTTACTGAGATTTTTGGCCTGTAGGGACTTTTCCTGCTAGCCTAAATTTAGGGTAGAGCTGAGTCAGCATGAGGTTCCAAGGGATGTGTACCACAATCAGAGTCTTAGAGACCAGGAACTCTGCCTGGGCTGTGTGGGGTATCACTCACCTCTTAATCTGATACTATTCAGGAATCTCAAATAGTAAAAAATTTGTAAAAAAAAAACCAGTATTTAACTTTTAAAAATTTCCATGCATTCTTATAATATAGCAAAATTTCATTCTTGATTAACATGTATGATAAGCAATATCTTAGAAATAAAATAAGTCAAACAAAACTCTAAAATTTCTAAAACAATATATTGTTCTGAATTTTATTTTAATTTTGTCACATTATTTAACAACAGTACAGTAATTTCAATTATTATATACCATTTTGTTTGATTAATTATGCATTCACCCTGGAGCTTTGTGTTTAACAGCTTGGTAATCATAGTATTTTGCACTTTTTCATCTGTCTTTTCACAATTCTCTGGCTTGTTTCTCTGCCAAAGCAAACTGCTTACTTACTGAAATGTTTGTGAAAAAAATTGTTGCATTTCTTGCCTCAGTTGCTTCTGCTCTCTGGAGTAGGGTATGCATATTTGTGTTTGTGTATGTGTGTGTGCCACTTTATATATTTTTGATGTATGCAAGTGTTAGACTGGATGAGTACATATGAGTGAGAATATGCTTTTGTATACACGTATGGAAATGAGACATAGACATTGTGTTTTCTCTTGACCACATTCCATATACAGTTTTTGAGACAGGGTCTCTAAGTAAGCCTAAATCACTCCAATCCACATAAAATTGTCAATTAATGAGCTTCTGGAATCTACCTATCTCTATCCAATCAGCATTGAAGTTATAGGTGCACACTGCCACACCTGGATTTTTATATGAGTACTAGAGATTCAAACTCAGATGTTTCTATAGCATAGTATGCATGTTACCAACACCACAGCTCCTGATTGCTGTTTATTTCTAATATTCTTTCCTGAAAAAAATGAATAATTTATTGACTTGGAAAGATGCCCTTGGAAGAGAAGGAGGGAGACACCTTTCTACACTTAGCACAAATGACAAGGTGATGCAGAAAATGAAAATTTAGGGTTTCTTATTTTTATGTACTCTGATACTAATCAAAATTTGTGGTTACCTTGGAAACTGCTTAAGATACTGAGTGTGTAGGTATAGACAACACAGTTACTTTAGTTTTCTTATATGCCACCATGTAGTCAGGGAAATTTAAATTATTTTAAATGAATTTCATATTCTCCATGCCCTTTCATAAGGCAGATGATTGTAGAATAATGTAATTTTTTTCTTCCAGATAATTTTCACTGGTCATATTTTTTTTTATGTATGGCACAATAGTAACAACAGCTTCAACACAAACTAATTGCCTCAGTCTTTGTTCTATTGCTATGAAAAGATACCATGACTGAGACAACTCTTGTAAAAGAAAGAATTTAATTTGGGGCTTCCTTACAGTTTCAGAAGTTAAACTATTATCATCATGGTGCCATTCAGTTAAACATGGTGCTGGAAAAGGTGGCATAGAGTTCTACATTCTGCAGGGGGAAGAAAGAGAGAGTCTTTGAACTTGGAATGAGATTTTGAAACCTAAAGTTTACTCCTAGTGACATACTTCTTCCAAAAAGATCATGCCTTTTACTTCTTCTAATATTCAAATAGCACTACTATTTGGCAATGAGGCATTCAGTCATGAACCAGTGGGGCCAATCTTATTCAAACCACCACATTAATTGAAATGCTGTGAAAAGTATTTCAAACTCTACTTCAAATTGACAGGTAGCTTCACTATATTAAAAAAATCACTATGCAAACTTTCTTCATTATATTTGCTCTATTAGTTGCTAGATTTCTACGAATTCTGTTCAGCTTTACCACAATTCACACAAATTCAAATGTCCCAGATATATTGACCCAATGTGCATTGTAACGTGTCTCCCAATGATAGGTACACATATTGCAACTTAAAACGTACTGATGCAGATTCTAATGATATGTTCCATGATAGGCTTATGGAAGTACTGGCAAATCTTTTACTTCTGCTCCCCATCCACTTAACAAAAATAAATTGGTCTTTCTTAAAAATAAATGGCTCTGGTCTTGAAGATGGAATAAACAAGCCATCTTAAGAGACACAATCTAATTCCTATAGATTTGTGTATTTTTCAAAAGATAATTCTTTGTTTTTATCTACAATTATACACTTTAACCAAGTGTGAAGACTAAAATGTTTTTTGATATGAATTTTCAAATTCTCAAGGCATTTTAAACATATTCTATTTCTAAATACTGGTGTCTATAAAAATGTACTTATACTAAAATCTCAATTAGCTATTTGGCAAGCTGACAGAAATATTGAGGTTATTAAGTAGATTATACAATTTTAAAGAAAATATAGCATCTAGTATGATTGAAAGTGCTGAATTTATTTTGATTCTATTTTTTTATTCTCTCTAGTAAATAATTTGGCTTATTTACATATTTTTTAAGAAGGCATGTGGACATGGCCATGTGCGTGTGCTTGCATATTTGTGTATATGTGTATGAAAACCTCACAAGGTATACATTATCATTATAGAATTAGAGTGGTAAGACTAGAGAAATGTCTTTTCAGGAAACAGATTTTACTATGTGAGTATAAGAACTTGAGTTTGAATATCTAGCAATCACATAAAATCCCAGAATGGCTGAGCATGCCTATAATCTGTCGGCATTGGGTGGCAAAGACAAAAGGAGTCTGGGAGCATGCTGGTGTAAATCAATTACTTCTATGTACTACATACACATACACCAAACAGATATATCATACACATACTTATTGTTTTTAAAAAATGCAAATGGAAATGGTACAACTGACCAATACAGGAGAAGTAAGAATATCTTATCTTTTTCAAAAATAAAAAATTATGTTTTTAAATTATATGTTTAAATTTAATGTATAGAAAATGTCAGATCTATTCCTCAAAATTCATTCCCCAATTAATCCCCATACTCTCCTCTACTACTATTTCCTTCAATATTTATGTGCTTTTTTTTAAGGTACAGAATAAATTTAGTGTTGCCTGGATATGTGTTGCTGTAAGACAATTCTCACAAAATACATCCCTAAAAAATTATCTATCCATCTCCAGGCATTCATCAGTTGCCAACATCTCCTTAGCCAGGTCTGAGGTTTTGCCACTTCATCCTATCTGTACTTGAAATTTGTCTGCCATGGTCATGTTCAAATTTAATAAATGACATGAAAGTTGTCATAGCCAGAGTAAGTTCATATGTGCAACAGCATTTGCTTGTCCACAAAACACTGTTTTACTGTAATTATCCACTATCTATGGACCGTCTGATCTTACTGATCCTACAGTGATTCCTCAAACTTAAATGATACAGATACGATATGAATATGCATGTAAGACAGAGCATCATCAGTCTGTTTTTCTCTGTTCATGTTGACCAGTTGTGAGTTGGTATTAGAAACTCTTCACTACAAAAGAAGCTTCTTGTATGAGGGTGAAAATATGCACAAATCTATGGGTATAACACTAAGGACATAGGAGCCAATATACTACTACTACTACTACTACTACTACTACTACTACTACTACTAACTAATAATAATAAGAACTAATAATATTTACAGCAGAATAAATGGTAGCGATATATTTCCAAGGGCTTATGATCAGTGTATCCACAGACTTTCTGCCCAACAAAAGAAATGAGTTTTCTCTAATGAACTGAGGCTTAAATTCAGTCAGAATGTTGTTGATTACTCTCATAACATTCATGTGACTATATCCCCAGTGAACATATCTTCCCAGGCCTATTATGATTGAAGCTCACAAGGTTCACTGGTAAGTAAGGTAATCAAATAACTCATTAAATTTCTTGCCTTATATTGTATAACATCTTTTAGCACCATGAAAAGAAGACAGTAGAGATGAATCTTTTAAGCCATTTAAAGACTAATTTTTTTTCTTTTTTTTTCCTTCTTTATTTTGTGTTTATCAAGAAAAAAAACAGTAAAAAGAATTTAAAATGCAGAAGAGTTAACAATAACTATACAGAGGATAAGAATCATAAACATAGCTTATCAAGGGTGGAAATACAAATAAGATTGCTACACATATATTTTCTTTGTGTTCATTTTTCCCTCTGAATTTTTTTTTCCATCCCTGTATATCCTTATTCAAGGTCTCTTCCCCCTCCCAACACATCTGGTCATTTTTCTTCTCTGAAACTCCCCATCCCCTCCCTGGGCAGGGAGCAGACAGTCCTATGGTCCCACTGACCCAATAAAGCTTAGATCAGTCTCCACTTCTGGCCAAATCCAGTTCTTTCCCCCCT
>PVIH01007032.1:0-91783 GCA_004025045.1 Sigmodon hispidus
AAAGAAATTGAAGAGGATATCAGAAAATGGAAAGCTCTCCCATGTTCCTGGATTGGTAGGATCAACATAGTAAAAATGGCAATTCTACCAAAGGCAATCTACAGATTCAATGCACTGCCCATCAAAATCCCAACACAATATTTTTTGGACCTTGAAAGAACAATACTCAATTTCATTTGGAATAACAGGACAGCCAGGATTGCCAAAACAATTTTACTCAACAAAAGAACCTCAGGAGGTATCACCATCCCTGACTTCAAGCTATACTATAGAGCTACAGTAACAAAAACAGCCTGATACTGACATAAAAACAGACTTGTGGACCAATGGAATAGAATTGAGGATCCAGACATTAACCCAAAAACCTATGAAAACCTGATCTTTGACAAAGAGACCCAAAACATTCAATGGAAAAAAGATAGTATATTTAACAAATGGTGTTGGCATAGCTGGATGGAAGTGTGCAGAAAAATGCAAATAGATCCGAGCCTGTCACCCTGCACAAAACTCATCCACTTTGAACTTGATAGAAAAGAAAGTGGGAAATACACTTCTACAAATTGGCACAGGCGACCACTTCCTAAATACAACACCAGTGGCACAGACACTAAGACCAACAATCAATAAGTGGGATCTCCTGAGGCTCACCTGTTTCTTACATGTCTGTCTTCTTCGAGGGTTGGATGGAGACTGACTAAGTCCACCCTCCTTTTGCTTGTTTCTTCTTCTGATACTCCACCCACTTCTATGGTGCTCTACATAGGCCAAATCAGTTACTTTATTTACATCATGCAGAAAACATTTCCACCACATTTCCTCTTTGTTGTCTATTTAAAAAGGAAGATTTTAATTTTTATAGCAAAATTATAACAGAACAGCTTTTAATCAGGAATTATAGTTATAATATTTAGTCTATTTGTATTTACAAAATTAAAGAGAATATTTTATTATTTATTTTATTATTGTGAGTTTAAAGTTTTATATGTAATATATCTTTTAAACTAAAAAGAACTATATCTATAATTATTAAACCTTTAACTGTATCAAAGACCACAGAAGGATATAATATTATGTAAATAAACAGGAAGTGCAAGCAACTTCTTAAGTCTAGAAAATGACAGAGATGACACCTGTCTGCCTGGATAGTCACCCAAAGTTCTTTTGTAATGTTGGGGCACCATCTTTAGCCTTTATGGCCCAAAGTCTCTGGCATACCTTTTAGTGATGTAGGAAATTTGACACAGTCTTTATTAGTTGTTTTTCTTTGTGTCTAGAAGGATGCCTGACAATTTTTTTTGTATAGTAGGAACCTGAAGGACCATCTTGGCTTGTTCTGCCCACATTTAGAGGCCACTTTCCTATGGAACTTGCATGTCTAGTTTATATAACATATTATCAAGCAGTTAATATCAGAACATTTTTTTGTCTAGTGGCTAATTGTTGTTATAAAGTAAATTTTACTTGAAGTTTTTTTAGTATCTATCATTTTCTTGAAATATATTGGTGAAGAAAGGGGAAAGAGAAATTACAGCTTGTAAAGTCACATAAAATATAAGAACATATAAAATACACTTATATAAAGGATGAAATAGATGGCTCAGTGATCAAGGACTCATTGTAGAAGAAATGGGTGTAGTTCCCAGTACCCATATAGGGTGACCTCACATCCACTTGTAACCCCAGCTCCAAGGATCTGACATCATCTTATGGCCCCCTTGGATACCTGCCTTCATGTGCACACACGCATAGCTAAAAATAAAATAAAAATTATACACACAGATAGTCAAAGAAACTCTCTGAGCTCACACAGGAAAAAGACTGTTTAAAATCAAAAGAAAGCAAAAGCCATCAAGTTTGTAGTTGAACAAAAGTTATCTTTAATACAAATGACACAGTGATGTAACCAACAATGTCTGCAGCAATAGCCCTTTATTAATAGATGATAGATGAGAGGAATTTCTGTGTGGCTCACTACATAGTTTTACTGAACCTTGTAAAAATTCTTTAGTGTAAGGTATAAAGAGACAGACAATTCTGGACTACAAGGAGGAGGAGAAAATGAAGGGAGAGAAGGACTCAGTGTAGTTTGGGTCCCTGAATCTGAGGACTGTGCTTAGCCAGCCCTATTCTTCACTGGCCCTAGGATAGCTGGTCCTGCCCTTCACTGGATAGTGTAGCAGAGGAGCCGGCCTTGTCCCTCATCACTGAATACTACAGCAGGAAATCTGGTCCTGTCCCTCGGAAAAGAGCTACAAGCTACCCCTTCCCCCCACCAACCCACACCCCATACACTGGAAAAAGTGACTGAATCCCTCAGTATAGGCATGCAGCTCACCACGGCACCACACTAGATCTGAACCTATTGCTGGGAATACAGATGAGCCAACTCTGATGGAGATATGAAAGCCAGAGCGCTGAACCTCCTGCCTCATGTGCCCCCTACAGCATTCAAGAGAGAAGATGTTACCTGGGCAAAACAGTAAAGCTGGCATGCTGATCAACTCAGCTGCCATCCTGACCCAGAGCCCACCCCTACATTCACCACATCTATGTTGGAGTTTCTGAAGAGGACAAACCTACAGATCCAAAACACTGGGATCTCCATGTCACTGGGATCTCCATGACACAGGACAATATCCAAGAGGAGCCCCAGTGACAACCCATTCTTGATAGTGTAGCAGAAACCAGAGGCTTCGAACCAGACCAGTGACTTATAGCAATGAATACTTAGAATAAAGATGACTAGACCAAAGGGTAAACTGTAATTCTACAAGCCACATGATTGGTTTTTGGTAGGAGGTTACAAGGGCAGAGGGTGGAAGCAAAAGCCCAGGGAGATAAATAGGATTGGGGTGTATGATATGAAATCCACAGGGAATCAACAAAAGTTAAAAATATTAAAGCAAAGCAAAATCAAAAACTGAGTAATTTCTATGCCAGGAATTGTCTGCCTCCAGGTTCAACCCTGTCTCCCAGCCTCCTTCTATGGAGCTGTGTGGCTTTGCCATATTTTTAAATCACTGAGACAAAAATTAAAGAGGGCTATTTTGTGACATTTAGCACTTTTTTGTTATTCACTGCCAGCACTTAGCAACAAGGCTTTACCAAAACCTATCCAGCCTCACTCAGTGCCCACACAGGTTCTGCACTGCATGGACAGTAGCACCCAAGCTTTTGGATCATAAGCTCATCATATTTATGATCCAGTCCTTGGCAGAAAAAGGTTGTTTCTACTGTCACCAACCAATCCCATGATCAGCAGAGCATGTGACAGATCTCCAACACTTCTCATTATGGACTCTGAGGATGGACTCGGGATTTGCTCATCTGTTCTGGAACTGCTGAATCTCAGAGACTCTCTTATTAAGCTTTATTGCTATTGTGCATTTAGCTCTTGTGTATGCTCTGTAATGGGCTCCTCTGGAAACAGAGTTGGTTCACAGTACTTGGAAGAGGAGCATGGTTCCTGAGCTTTTATCAGTGCTTCTTGTGCACAGGACATATGTGCTTATTAGCAGCCCCATAACCAAAGGGCTGAAAATGGAATGTATTTACAGTAGTAGGGGCATCATCTAGAAGAGGCTCCAAGCAAGACAAGACCTCTTGCCCTTTGAGTCATAAAGTCCACCTCAAAGAAATTTGCTCAGTGGCAGAAAGCAGGAAGCAGTATGGTATGCAACAATGCAATGAACAGTTAAATAAAACAAAGTACAGATAAACAATGAAATGCTTGCAGCCAATTAAAAGAATGACTAGATACACTTTTAGCCTATGTCCACTATCAATCTCTCTCTCTTTTGGAGGATCTTTTGTTTCTAGGGAAACTATCAGGCTTGGGTTTTCATTTTGCTGAATGGCTGAATGGTGAAAAGTAGGAACTGCATAGGTCAAGAAAAGGCTAATTGGATTTACATTTTATGAGAATGGGGATGCTACACCCCCCACCCCCAGAAAGGCAATGGATCTGGAACACTGGAAGAGGGAAAGAGTTGGCAAGGGCAGGGGAGCAGTGTCCTGGGACCCCTGGGACCCCCGAAACAAAGAGCAGAGCTAGAGGCACAATGTTACTTGCTCCCTCTTTTGCAAAACCTAAGGTTAAGGTTTAGCAAGACTCTGAGGAGGTTGGTTGGGATGGACCTGTCCCGGATTTGATTTTGCTGAGGAGAAGGGCTGTTCACTGTCTTTGACATGGCTGACTTCTCCATGTTCCTTCACACATCAGTTTTCCTCAGATGCCTCTTTGATAAGGGCACAGTCATGGTGGATGAAGATAAACTTTAATGACTTCAATGTCACTTGCTTGCTTCTGTGAGGACATTGTTTCCACATAAGGTGACAGTTTGAAACACTCAGTTTGGGGGCTGGGACTTGAAAACAGTGCATTTTTACCTCTCGCAGGGCTACAACTCACTTTTCTCCAAACAGTGACAATGTAAAAGTGAAATCAGGCCACAGGCTGGAAAACAGAGGCCAGCTTCTCTCTAAGCACCCCAGGGACCCCTGCAAAGAACCCAGGGAGGCCTCAGTGAGCTTAACATGGCATCTAGGTCCTCTGTCTGTATCATGCAGAGAATTGTTCATTTGTGTTCAGACTGTGCCTCTCTTTTCCTGTTCCTTTCTTTTTTTCCCCTTTCCTATTTTTAAGAGGGAATATGTTATTATATATGTTATTGTTATAAAACTGGAAAGGTACAAAAATAATCAAATGGAAAAAGGGTTTCTTTGCCATCAGTCGCCTTCTCAGAACCTTACCTCTCAAAGAAAACACAGAGCTACCAGTTCCTGGTGGGCCCCCAAGTAATACTGCGTTAACATACAGGTGCACGTTGTGGATATTTTGCTGTGATTACCCACTAGTCAGATGCCCCACCTCACTTTTAATTGATGCAGCTGAGATATATTCTGTGCCTGTTCCTCTAGGCTGCCCTATTCTCTTTAATAATTACATTATCTAGGTATCCCCAATGCTTTTGACCACTAATTAATGTGAAGGTTATTCACAGCTATATTCTTTTTCAAATAAAATCACGATGTCTGCCTTATGTATCACTCATAAGATTTTACATATTCATAATGTATCTTAAGGCATATTGATTTTAATTTATAAGTGTTACAGATTTTTTTCCCATGGAGTTTACACTAAGCCACCTTCCCACTGTGTTGCATTAAGAGCCCTAATGTTATCTCCACTAATATAGTGTGCTAACAAGCATGTTGACAGGAAAGATAAGAAGTATCCCACCTTAGCTTAATTTGAGATTTGTTAATTTATCTTTTCTAAATGAAAGTGTGTATGCTTGTCACACTTGTAAACTATTTGCATTTACATTTCTGTGACTTGTTTGTGTCTTTTGTTTTCTATGTTTGTTACTTGGATGGTTTTGGTATTTTCCTTATTTATCTGAAATAGTTTTTAAATTCTGATATTTTGTGGCAGTATTTACAAATATTTTCTATGGTCATCATTTGAGCTTTTTTTGTTTGTTTGTTTTTTTTCTCCCTAGAGAAAAATGTTTCAATTTTACATAGTGAGACAGAATTCTTTCCTGGCTTATATACTGTGTACATAGAAAGAAAGAGCCTCTTTTCTCTAAAACCAACATAGTTTATATTTCATGCTCTTATGTGCTGTCATTTTCTCCTATATGACTTTATAGCCTGCACAAATATTTAAGATACAAAGTTAAAATTTTAAAATATACTTTAAAACACACTTGACTGGATATAACAGTATATTATACTAAGAGTAACTGAAGAGGTATAACTTTCTGTTGCTTGCTTGTATGTATTTTGCATATCAAAATTGCTAACAGTGAGATCTATAACATGTTAATATATTAATCTGTATATAAAAAACAGGTGTTAATATATGAGTCTATGAATGGAAATAATTTTACCTTTGCAGTCACTAACAATTATTTTAGGTTTTATGCTATTGGAATGTGGAAACCTTGTCACAGGCCAGTTTGGGCAAAACTAGTCATTTTCACAGTGAATGCATGCTACCCAGAAACTTCTTTGGCCACTCTGTTTCTTCTGCAATCTAAGCCAGTATTCTCCTTGGCTGTTTGAGAATCTTGGAAGTCATGGTGACAGTGTTAGGTTTCTCCTGGTCTGTCCATCTCTAAGCAATGAGGTGAAGCACAGTTGGACATGGTCCTGAAGTCTTTTGTTTCCAAGGTGAAGACATCATCTAGGATGGATTTGTTCTTCAATGGTCCTTGGGAAAAAGAGGCAAAACTCTCTTCATATGGTGACTCCTTATTATGAAAACTGTCTCATTCCAGCTCTGAAGCACTTGGTATCACATCTACCCACTAGAAGATACCTGTAGAGGTATTTGCATCTTTCCCAGTCACTGTAGTCTAGGAATTTCCTAGATATTCTTCCGGTATTATAATAAACCAGAAGCAGATTTCAGCCTCTGTGTACCCCACAATTCATTCAGCACCTCTGCTACTCCATAATACCCTAGACCTGAACTCTATGAAAGACTTGGGCACTTGTCAGAGCAATCACCAGGAACCCAGGTTCCAGGTAGCTATTCTTAGTTATTCATCTATTCTGAGTTTCTGTCATACTCACTTGAATAATGGGGTAGATTCAAGTTTTCTCGATCTATGGCCCTACTTGAATAAATACTCACTTTTAACATGTATCCTTGGAGGAACAGATAAAATGCTTTATGTATATAGCTCAGCAAATATTTTTGAAGTTTCTGTGTCTAGACTAGACAATAGTCATTTAAGATTTATAAGTCAGAATTTAAGGTGTGCTTTCTGGGGTACTGAATTAGTTAGGTTCTCATTTCTGTAATAAAACACCTTACAAAAACAACTTAAAGCAGGAAGGAAGGGTTTATTTTGATCCACAGTTCAAAGGCACAGCACATCATAGTAGGGAAGTTATGGCAGACAACGCTTGAGTGTTGTAGAAGGTTTTCCAGCCCATTTGGGCCTGAGGTTCCGACCTGTCCTGCGACGGCTTTTGTCTCCCAAAGAAATGAATCAGACACTTATATTAACTTCATACTGTTTGGCCTATGTCTCAAGCACATTACTAGCTAGCTCTTTCATATTAATTCAACCCATTTCTTGTATTCTCTCTGCCTTGTGTCCTGGCCTGCGGCTCACCTAGATTTGTTACATGTTTTCTCCTGGGGGGGGGGGTGTCAGATGGAGACTGGCTAACTCCGTCCTCCTTCTACCTGTCTGCCCTCTGATTCTCCACCCACTTCTATGGTGCTGCACTTAGGCCAAATCAATTACTTTATTTTCAGCAAACAGAGAATATTTCCACTACACTTGAGGCAAACTTTCACAATGTGTCCACAGTCAGTAAGCAGAGAGCAGAAAATAACTATTTACTGCTCATTTTCTCCATTAATTAAGTTCAGGATACCAGCCATGGACCATGCAGGGGTAGGAGAGTCTTTTTATTTCAATTAAAGTGATCTAGATAACCCTTACTGGCTTGTCTACTAGTGTGACTTTTAGGTAATTTTAGATTCTACCATGTTCACAATATTCATAAAAAATGGCATGGTTGCAAATCACTTTGGGAACTACAGTTAATCATCAATGCCAACTTGACTGGATTGGAATCCTTTAGGAGATCACGGAAGACTTCTAGATGTGTCTAGAGGACTAATTAGGAAGTGAAGACTTATCCTCAGTGCAGGTGGTGCTATCCAAAGGACTAGGAGTCTAGATGGAATAGAAAGGAAACTCTTTTCTGGAGTCATTTGTTTGCGAACAGAGCTTGAAAATCTCAAATTTGCAAATACAATAAAAGGGCATTACTATTATTTTTATAAATAATGAATAAATAATTTTTTGAAGGGGAAATGATTTTTCTGGTCTAGCAAGCCATCAAAGTGGCTAAATGACAATGAATATCTAGCTGGTCCAACATATCTAGTTCTTAGACAGTTGATATGGAGTGTGGGGCAAGGATGGGAACCATGATAATATTTTAATTTTATGTTCTACTATCTACTTTCTTTGTGGTTGCAAACAATGGACTATAATCAAACTGGTCATCAATCTGTTAAGATTTCTACAAAAGAAATGAAAAAAAACATTTTATTAGCCTCACCATGATGAGAAAATAAGAACAGAAGCATTCTTGGCAAAGATTCTTAGTTCAGTTTCTTTTGCTCCAATAAAGACCATGGGCAAAAACAACTTGGTGATGAAAGAGTTTATTTCATTTTATAGCTTATAGTTCATCATGGAGGGAAGTAAGGGCAGGAAATCCAAGCAGGAACCCAGATGCGGGAACAAAAACAGAAGCCATGGAAGATGCTGCTTAATGGATTGCCAAGTTTGCCTTCTTATAAACCCCAGGGCCACTATTCAGAAATGTCACTGTCCCCAGTGGCTGAATCCTCCCATATCAATTATCATTCAAAAAAAAACATGTTACATGGACTTATGTCCCAGCACTATGATGAATGGAGGCATTTTATCAATTAAGGGTCCTCTTTCCAGGTTACTATAGCTTGGGTCAAGTACACACACACACACACACACACACACACACACACACACACACACCACCAACAACCATGACAATTAAGCTTTGTCAACTAATATATTACTACTAAAACATAACGCTTCTTTTTTGATTTCTCCTCAAATCATCTTCATCCTAATGTCAAGACCACAATATAAGACACAATTAACTGAAAGGACCTTTAAACCTTTCAACAACTAAAACTATAAAGTCTCCTCTATATATTCACATCTTTTAACTGTAGGTTCTTGTAAAGCAAAGCATGAGTTAAATATTTTTTTTATTCTAAGAGGTAAGAACCAGGGCATAGTCATAATCAAACCCAAACAAACACAAACCAAACTCCCACCGTGTAAATAACTTAAAATCTGATGCCTGTGACTTATGATATTTTGGGCCCCGAATACCCAAGGCACCTTTGCTTCTCTAGCTCTTATCCACATCACATGCTGTAGCTCTCTTACAGGCTCGGGCTAGATGCACTCTGCAGCTGCTGTTGTTTTTGGTGATCATCCTGTGATACCTGCATCTCTAGAACACTGGAATCTCCAATGCAGTTAGAGCTGTACCTTCACTTAAAGTTTCTCCTGGTCTTTCTTTAGCCCTACTACACAGTTCTACACAGCTGCCCTCCATGACTTCTTTATGCCTTCAAAACAGTACAGCTCTCATACATTAGTAAGTTTAGCTGTCAGCATGAGCACAGTCTTGACTCCCTCTGGACTGCAGATCTGTGTACTGATGCTGAAGAAATACTTTTCAGAAACATTTCACCTCACTGCTGCTCATCTTTTCTAAATCATCACTGATATCTCAGCTCCTGCTGACTAGTCTCCAATGTCTCATGAAAGCACAAACTTTACTTCAGTGATACTGATCTCTTATTAATCACAACCGATTCTTCAGCCCCAGCTCACCAAAGCCACTATTCTCATTTCAACATATAACATAAACAGTCCGGAGAGAGTTATTGCTTCCTTCTTAAACTTCGTAAGCCAGGCTTCCATCGCTTACATTGCTTTCAGCATTCTTACCTTCTAATCTTCCACGATATCAGCTTATTCAGCTCTTAGAACTCAATGGCTTTTCCATCTAACGGTTCTGAACATTTCCACAATCTTTCCAGAACCATATGGCCAGGTCTGTGATGGCAATACCCATACTTAATACCAATTTTTATCCTAGTTTGTCCCTATTGCCATGATAAAGACTATGATCAAAAGCAACTTGGGGACAAAAGGGTTTATTTGACATATCATAGTCCATGATTGAGGGAACTTCAATTGAAGGATTCAGGGCAGGAACTCAGGGCAAGAACCTGGAGATAGAATCTGAAAAACATGTCATGGATTTGGTAGTTACTGTATTACTTGTCATGACTTGATTAGGTGTCTTTTTATAGACCCCAGGACCACTAGGGTAGCACTGTCCACAGTGAGTTGTATCCTTCTACATCAATAATTAATTTTAAAAATACCCTACAGACTTATTTACAGGCAATCTGATGGAGACATTCTGTCAACTGAAGTTCTTCTTCCAATATAACTCTAGTTATTGTCGAGATAACCAACCAACCAAACAACAAATAAAAACAAACAAACAAATAAACTAGGACAGAGTCTATAACATATAAATAAAATAAAAATTATATAAGAATATATATACAATTATGCAAGTATTCAAGCAGGCCACAATTTTGATGGTCCCATATGATTGGGCCTAATTGGTTTTATTTTAACCGGGAGTGATATCAGGACTAGAAGGAAATATGTCTATCATCACAATAACCCTGCAGTTTGATTGCAGCATCTTGTATCAGTTACTTTTAGTACTGTGATAAAAACACAATGACTAGAAGCAACTTACAGAGGGAAGAATTTATTTGGACTTGTGGTTTCAGAAGGACAGGAGTCCATAACAGCATGAAGACATACCAACAAGTGGTGGGCATAGCAGCAGAATCAGAACTGTAAGAACTCATCTCCCAAGTGCAAGAATGAAGCAGAGACCATGAACTAGCGAGGTGCATTTCCTCTTGTGATACTGTATTTCCTAATCTTCTCCCACACAGAACCACCAAATGAGGACTAAGTGTTCAAATACCTGAATCTATAGAGAACATTCACATTCAAACCACCACATACTTTGTTTTAGAATTGAAATCTTATTTTCATGAATTGAGGAAAGACCCAGAGGAAGACAAAAAAAATCCATGTACTTCCTTGACTTCTTTTATCTTAGGTTCATACCCATGCGGTATCTGCTTTCTTATTAGACATGGACTCAAGAATAAATGTTGGTGATGGTATAGCTAGAACTAAGAATTTTGGCTAAAAACCAAACTACTTGCTTCTAAAATGCATGAAACTAAAATGTTAACAGTGCCAATGTTGTGACAATAATGAAATATCATTAGTAGATAATGACCCATACAGTCACCGATATGTTGCATGCTTTTCCTTTCTATTGAGGGGCAGATATTTTGTGCATCCTGAATACATTCTTATGTTATTGAACATTTTTCATATGCTAGACCTTGCTCCAAGGTTTGATATAAATTAATGCACACAACAGATTAAGAATTTCCCTTAAGGGCATTTGCAAATTTGACTTTGATAAAAATATGAACTCTAAAAATACTTGGCATCAAAGCTACATGAATCCTGTCTATATTATTTTTAGGAATGTTAAGGTTACACATATCTATGGCATTTATTACTGAAATGTTTTTATATCTCATTATAAAAGCTACTTGAGTCAAAAATTCCTCCTACATACAGTCATTTTAGTTATTTTTAGGAAGGTCCAGACAAGAGTACACATATACCCCAGATAATTGAGTCCACAAAATTTTCTGTTATTAAGTTCCAGTGTTGGCTAAGTAGTAAGGAAACTATGGGTATATACTACTTATTACTGGGTCAGTCCAAAACAGTAATATCTATAGTTAAACATATAAAACATGAACTCCAGTAGATTGTAGGAAGAAAATGAATGATTGAATGATTTGTCGTTCTGGCAAGGTGTTCATAAAATATGCATCTAATAAGACATGCTACTACACAGGAGAGTACAGGAATTTAGAAATGGAGAAACTCATTTTCCTCAGAGGTAGGACTGAGGTGTGTATAGGAGCATTGAGTTGTTGTGTTTACATTTATGTTGCTGGGATAAAATTCCATGTTCAAGGGAACTTATAGGAGAAAACTGCTTATTTAACTTATGGTTCCAGAGGAAGAATAGAATATGAGTATAAAGAAGAGGTAGCAGGGGACAGTTAGATGGAGCAGCAGCTGAGACTATGTCTCAGACTACAAACTGGAAGCAGAGAAATGGTTGGAAGCATAATGAAATGGTACTTGGCTTTTGAAACCTTGAAATCCAGTCTCAGTGGCATACTTCCTCCATCAAGGCCACACCTTCTTAACCTACACAAACAGTGCCATCAACTGGGAACCAACCATTCAAATGCCAGCCTATGGGGGACATTCTGATCGAAACCATTATAATCTACTTTCTGGCTCCCATAGTCTTATGGCCATATAATATAAAGCATATTTAGTTCAACTTAAAAAGGTTCCATAGTCTCTTAGTGTCAATATTGTTTAAAAGTTCAAAGTCTCTTAGGAGAATCCAGAAAATTCTCTCTGTGTCTCTCTGTGTCTCTCTTTCACATTCAGAAATGATACAGGCTTATTTTAAGAATAAGACATACAGATATCTGGGGGAAATTCTGCCTCTAATTTGCTAATGTCTGTATATATATATATATAAACATATATCCATTATAATCCCCTATAAAATTAAAAAAGCAAATTACATACATACTTCCAACATACAATGGCACAAAATATACATTAGTCTGTATGTGATATAGGCTATATTAGTGAGGAAATACTGCATCAAAACAAGACTGAAACCCAGCAGGGTAAATTTCAAATCATGTAGCTCTATGTGTGATATCAAAGAGCTTTGATGGCTCTGTCCAACCAGCTTTTCTCCTTGACTGTCTTGAACTGCTTCTCCTATGTGTGTGCAGCAATCTGCCAGACACCTCACAGTATCTCCAAAATCTTGTGGTCTCCATTGCAATCCAGCCTTCATTTCCACAGCTTCACACAGTGGCCTCTCAGGACCTCCATGTGGGGACTTCCCTGCCGTATTCCCTTGGCCTCAGTGGCTCTTAGAAGGCATAGAAAAAGATTCCATCACCCTTTAACTCTTATTTATGACACTAAAGCCAGAACCATGTGAATGCCAAGTTTGGCTGGCCACTAGGGATGACCTCTGTCTCCTTGAAGTCACATTTATAGCAACTTTTGTTCCTGTCTAGGAGCAGAAAATTGCTTAGGACTTCTTCCTTTCACTAGTTGGGAGTGGGTGGGGCTTCCGCTGAGGACACCGTTCCCTTTATTATTCCAGTGCAGATTTGTCCCTTAGCAATGGAGCAAATCTTCCTAAGGATTGCAGGTCCTCTTCTAGCAGAAGGAAAGCTTGCCAGTGTCCTTCCCCTCTACAAACCGCATATTTTATATTTTCTTTCTGTTCCACTTCTCATTGTACATCTGCATAAGAGTGATTACTAATTACCACACAAGAGCGTCAATATTAGGCTGTTTTGTAATCTCCTCCACTTTGTGAGTTTTTTTACGCATGGGGAGAGACACACACTCACTGTCAGGTGCCACGCGAGAGAGTTTATTTTGGAGAGTTCCCGACAGGCAGGTACCCGGAGAAGAGCAGGAGAGAAGAGATAGAAAGACAGAGAGGGAGAGAAGAAAGGGAAGTGGGAGAGTGGGCTGTCAAGTGGCATTTCTTTTTAAGAGAATGGGTGAGCGCCAATCTACGTAGCCACACCTAGGGATGTGCCCGCTGTACACGGTGCCATGTCAGCTTTACCATGTGATGCTTACATGCCAGGAATTCTTATTTCAACTGGTGTCATGTTGGGCCTACCACATGGCATGCCAGGAACACTTACACACTCCCCCTACCCCCCCAAATCACTCCATTATTCTTCTATTTATTCTATGGTAAATTCTTAGGACACAGGCAGAAAGCAGCCACACCCAATTGCCCCCAAATGTAACAGAAATTATCTATAACCTAGTTGCTAGTTTTTTTTTTTTTCTTTTTTGCCCTGGAAAGCTCTTAAAGTGGGCCTCTATAGTCCACATTGCCCTTAGCATTACTAACTTTCAAGCTCCTACTAGGATAGTCCATTAAACCTCACCACTTACATCATTCAACTACTTTTTTTCAAACAAGGTCTTAACATAATCTATATTCTAACAAAAGAAATCAAAAGCTGGCATGGTCAAGTCTGTCACAGCAGACCTGGTAGCAACTTCTTAGTTACTTTCCTATTGCTATGTTAAAACACCATGATGAAGGAAACTTAGGGAAGGAAGGTTCATTTTGGACATAAGGTCCAAGGACCTAAGAGTCCATCACATCTGAAAAGCATTGCAACAGTCAGCAGACAGAAACAGACGGGAGATCACATCTTGGACTGTAGACAGAAAACAGAGCGAACACACTTGAAATGATGGATGGTTTTTCAGACCTTAGAGCCCATCGCCAGTGACATTCTTCCTCTAGCATGACCATACTTCTGAAACCTACCCAAACAATGTCAATAATTAAAAGCTAACTATTTAAATGCCAGAGCCTATAGGGACATTTTCTTCTAACACATCACAGTGTTGGAAGTGTCTGCCCTCTGAGTCTTGATGCTTAGCGGAAGGTTGTTAGGATGACAAAGGATAGAGTATCCCAAAATTTTCAGGTTAGATCTACAGCATGAACAAAAGCCCCAAGGCATTCATTTGAATCTCACAGTGTCACAGTGTGTCAGATATATTCATGTACATTATAAAAATCCAAGCAAAAAAAAAAAAACTTCCTCCAAACAGAAATATTTCTGAAGGAGTTATACTGCTAAGGCAGAAGGGCCAGGGAATGAATCTACTTTGACCAGCCCCAAAGTCTGCCTGCCCATCTTCCTTCCTTTCTTTCTTTTTTATAGAATAAAGTCTTTTTTCTAATCCACGTATCCCCTTGGTCCAACTCTCTTTTCCCTCCTAACCCCTCCCAGTCAGCCTCAGCCTTCCTCCTCCTCATTCCCCCATCTCCTCCCCAGAAAGGGCAAGAGGTCCCAAGGTGGATTAGCTCAGCATCCACTCCAGGCAAGTTCGATTTCCTCATCCTAATATCCAGGTTAGGTTAGGTGTTCCTCTGGAGGGGAATGGACAGAAACACAGTCTGAACCCTCCCCTTGAGACTCCACATACTGCCCATGTCCTTGGAGGGCTTAGTTCCTTTTCCAGATGGTTTCCAGGTGGCTGTTCTTGATTCACTGAGCTCTCCAGAGCTCCAGCCAGCCATCTTTGAGAATTTTTCTCATATTCCCTATCCCCTTGCTCATATAGAGTCTCCTCTGCTATCAGCTGGACCAGGGACTCAGCCCAGTGCTCAGCCATGTATCCCTGCCTCTACCTCTATTCATTGTTGGATACAAGTTCTGTGATAGTACTAAAGGTGGTTATTTATTTGATTATGGGGGAAGTCCTGTTTAGGCAACACCTTTGCTATTGGTTGGAGACCTAGACAGGGACATTCTGTGAGTTCTTGGAGGTTTCCCTAGCACCTGGTCTTATTCCAACCCCACATTGGTTTCCTCTATTAAGATCTCATCTCTTTTTTTTTTTCTCTCCCTCCTTGTTGCTCCTCTCGCTCAATCATCTCCTCTCATGATTTGTTCCCATTGCTTCTTGGTTGCAACCCCTTATGCTCCTAATTAGCCAAGGAGATCTTCTGTATTTTCTCTTCCTAGGGGAATCCCTGGATGTCTCTCTTAAGTTCGTTCAGATCCCACGCTGTTCAGTGGTGTGGTTTTCAGCTTGGGTGTTCTTTGCTTTTTGTTTAAAGTCCACTAATGAGTGAGTACATCCCCTGCTTATATTTCTGGGTTTGTGATAACTCACTCAGGAGGATAATCTCCAAATTAATCCATTTGCCTGTGAATTCTCGGATATCAGTTTTTCTTACTGCTGAGTAGTACTCCATTATGTAGATGGACCACAGTTTGTTAATCCATTCTTCAGTTGATGGGCAACTAGGTTGCTTCCAGTTCTTGCTATTACAAATAATGCTGCTATGAACTTAGTTGAGCTAATGTTTTGGGGTGTGAATGTGCATCTTTAGGGTATATGTCCAGTAGTGGTATTGCTGCATCCTTGGGGAGATTAATTCCCAGTTTTCTGAGAAACTGCCATACTGCATTCCAGAGTAGTTGAACAAGTTTATACTCCTAGCAACAATGGAAGCGTGTTCTCCTTGCTCCCCATCCTCTCCAGCATAGGCTGTCACCTGTGTTTTTAATCTTAGCCATTCTGACAGGTATAAGGTGGTATCTCAAAGTTGTTTTGATTTGCATTTCTCTGATGGCTAAAGAGGTTGAGCAATTTTTCAAATGCCTTTCAGCCATTTGTAATTCTTCTGCTGAGAATTTCCTTTTTAGTTCTGAACCCCATTTTTCATTGTGTTATTTAGGGTTTGGGGCTCTAGTTTCTTGAGTTCTTTATATATTTTAGAGATCAATCCTCTGTCACTTGTAGGGTTGGTGAAAATCTTTTCCCATTCTGTAGGCTGTCATTTTGTCTTACTGACTGTGTCCTTGGCATTACAGAAGCTTCTCAGTTTCAGGAGATCCCACTCATTGATTGTTGTTCTTAGTGTCTGTGCCACTGGTGTTATATTTCAGAAGTAGTCAGCTGTGCCAACGCATTGGAGGGTATTTTCCACTTTTTTTTTCTGTCAAGTTCAGCGTAGCTGGTTTTATGTTGAGGTCTTTGATCCATTTGGATTTGAGTTTTGTGCAGGGTGACAGGCTTGGATCTATTTGCATTTTTTCTACATACTACCATCCAATTATGACAACACAATTTCTTGAAGATACTATCTTTTTTCCATAGAATATTTTTGGCCTCTTTGTCAAAAATCAGATGCTCATGGGTGTGTGGGTTAATGCCCAGATCCTCAATTCGATTCCATTGATCCACAAGTCTGCTTTTATGCCAGTGCCAGGCTGTTTTAATATGTGTTCCTCCCTGAATTAGGCCAGGGACAAACACAATTCTATTGGGGTTGCAAAAGGTGCTGATGTACTGTTGAAGATCTACAGCTCTTTTATCAGGAGCTGCTTCAGTATGTGGCCAAACAGGACAGCACATCCCCTTCCTTAAACTTGAACAATCTCAGGATTTGTACAAAACCTCACATGACATAAACTTTAATAACTACAGAATAGAAACCAAGTGAAGAAGACAGAGGGGACTTGTGTGTTCCACCTCCTACCTCGTGCCCACCATGTTGTGAGCAGCATGTCTTAAAGGATGCCAATATTGGCTAAAGAACAGCTGGTCAAGGAAGGCCATGTTTGATACTTTCAGAACAACCAGAATTTTATATTTTATTTACTTTTCTTGTTTTAAAATTTTGATGTTAATTCTCTTTCAAGAAACAAGCTAGAGACAATCAAAATGCTGCCAGGAAATGCTATGATGGGCTGTGGACTGTGTCTGTTTCATTTTAGCAAGTTGTAGAGAATAGTGCAAAGAGTGTTGGTTCAGGGATAGACTTGGGGTTCAATAAAAATATTTAATAAGCGTCAATTGACTTGAATAGTATTTTGTGGAATTTCTGGGATCTCCAGAAAACTTCATGAACTTGTTCCTTGTGATAGTAAATCTTGCATCTTGGCACTTAAAAGAGAATGCTGTGTTCCCTGCCTGGTCTTCAGGGACCCTCATGTCTCCCAGCCTTTGTGAAAGAAGTTTGATCCTGCACATTTGTCATAAATATGGGTGATGAGTGTTGATCAAATTCTATTATGGTCTTCATCATGCAGCAGAAGTCTTGGGAACCAGTCTGAAGGGAGTGTGGCAGTGATTCCCCTTTTGGAAAGACATGGTTGTGTCTTCCTGAGATTGGGTTTGTCGCCTGCTTACTCTAACATTTATCTCTATATGTAAATAAAGGTATGTATGTACATACATCCTGCCTCTTTCATTTTGTTTTATTCACTTTTCCATACCAGAGTTCTTGTTATGAAGAATAGCAGTCTATCCCTTATTCTGGAGACATATGTGTTCAAGTGACCATCACCAGTAGATGCTGACAATCCTATCTCTAAAGTAAAATTCATCTGAGTGGCTCAGACCCTTTCAAACTAGGCCATTCCCAGCTAACCCATGGTGTGGCTATCCATGCTCAGAAGTTCCCTCTTACCCAGTCCATCGTCTCTATCTGATTAGGAAAGCAGAAGTAATCAGATGACTCAGAGTTTTAGGATGTACTTTAACAGAGGAGACAGTGGGAGAGAAGACATCCTAACTTTGTCTAGTTAAAATGGATAGTACAAATTGATTTAGTTAAGTTGGAGGAGAAAGTAATACAATACAAAATATGCTAGAGAGAGAGCATGAGAATCACCATTGATGTTCAAAGAGAAGATATATCAGATGTGGCTTCACTGTCTACTCAAGTTTATCAATGGTAACTGTCTAGGAGGCTGCCCATATTAGCTTCTTGTGACTGAGAACATGTAATAAACTACTACATGCTTAATAGCATAAATGACAAGAGTTTACCTTCTTTAGTTCTGTATTAAGGAGATCTATACATATCTCACTGAAAATGTGATGAATCTGTGTGTCTCTCTAGGGTATACAGGTAAAAATCTATTTTCTTGATGTTTCTGGATGTTAGAAGTTACTTTTCTTGACTCACAAGTGTCTTCTCCTCCATCTTCAAAGCAACTATAATGGGTGGATGAATCTTTTCTCATATTATGTTATTCTGGCCTTCCTTTGCCTTTCCTCCTTTATATTTAGAAGGTCCCTGCCATTATGCTATGTCTATTTAGATAATCTAGAACAATCTTTTTTTTTAAGTCAGCTGATTAGTAACTTAAATTCTCTCCACTATCTCATTTCTCCTTTATTGGAGAACTTCCTAGTCACATGAGCTAGAAACACAAGGTGGGTGATTCTGAAGGGGAAATCCTGTTTGACCCAGGAATGCATTTCAGATTAATATGAACCTATAGTGAAGGGGCTGCAGAATGATAGCCACTGGGAAAGAAGTCCTCTATCTGGCTGGAGCTTAGAATTTACCTAAAGGAATGTTGGTGCTAGAGATGACAATCTGAGGTTGTGTTTTATTAGCTTTTCATTTTAGCCATCTTACTTTTTGTCAACTAGCATCTCATTGTGGTTTGTTTGGCATTTCCCTGGTGACTGTTGTGACTGAAGACATCCTTGTGTGTTGGCCTTTAGAAGTCATTTGGGAGTATATGGTTTGGTATTATAAAACACTTGGCTTCAGGAGATAAAATTTTTAGGCAAACAATAGTGATAGTTACTGAAGATGTTAGGCAAAATAAACAAGATATAGAACATGCTTTGGGTAAAAATTTCAATATCTAAAGTGGACTGGATTATGGAAATTTGGATGGTGTCATGTCAGGTATTTGTATAGTTGCGAATGTCTTACCATAAAAACAGGATTACTAATTGCAGAGGGTATAGAATAGGGACCATACGCAGTTAATTCATAGCCCAGGTGCTTTGGGTTATTCTAGACACAGTTTCCAAAGAAATTTTTAGAAGATTACTCTTTCTTAACCTGGGGGTGCAGCTTTAAAGCTAATTTGTTGATCATATGGAGACATTGTAAGTTTACAGGGAGGACGATCTAACCTTAGCCTAGTATCCTTAGAATGGAGTGCAAGGTTGCCATGGGCAGTACTGCACTCAAAAAATCCCAGTTAGGAAGATAAATGAGGCCATAAGGCAGCATTGAAATGGGCATTAGAATAGGAGCGTTAGAGGGGCCCCGAGAAGATTGAGTGTAGAGTCAAATGGCCATCATAATAAGGACTACAAGCAGCAAAAAAATGAGGCAGGGGGCTGTTTTGCATAATTCCAAGAGCAGGGTACCTGTCCCTGAGACAATAGTTAGATGTTTCCCCAGGATGTGGCCTATAAGTCAAAATGGTGGTACCATGATGTAGTCTGGCTAGCACGATGGCAGAAGATTTGTTCAGTTCAGAGCCAGACTAAGCAGCCTAGTCAACTCTCCAAAGCATGTAAACGCAGGGAGAGACTATGTGAGCTGCTCCTTTGGATTAGCAACAGCCATCTCTCTCTAAAGGAAGAATTCTGCCCCTTGTCCCTTGTCATGCAGTCAGAAAGCTCTTCAGCAGCACTGACATTTGTAGGAGGAGTGTAGTCAGTTAGTTTCTGGAGCCTTCTCAGAGGGTGCTGTCACATTTTTCTGCAGAGATGCTGCCACACTGCTGAGGTTCAGGTCCTTGCCCAGGGTCACACTGTGCAACAAGGTTAAAGTAGGGCTGGCATCCGTGGAGTGCGCCTGTTCTCTGTTTGGTTCAGTGGCTCATCGTGGAGGCCTTTGGAGACAGAATCAAGAAAATGTGGTGCCAGACAGTAGCCAGAAAATTCTGAGACAGGTGGTAGGTAACATGTTCCTCTAGAGGTAGGCAGCTTCTCACAGGAGAGGCAGGGCTCGCTGTTTCTGGAACAAAGATCACAACTATTAAATGGCTTTTGCAAGTCTCTGCCTTGGCTTTCATTTCCTTTATTTAAAATTTTAAGGATGTATTTAAAGCGCTCTTTATTGCAATCTCTGCTGAAGGAGAACCACAGCCTGTGACCCCACAAACAAGTGTGGAAACAGGTGTGACATTTTTTGACAACATCCTCCTGAGGCTCTTATGCATGAAGTGCACTTTAGACTCAAACCTTAGGTAATTAAGATGGGCATGTATGTTGGTGTATGAGATGTGTGAACTGAGCACTGCTTTGACTAACACAATGCACAAACAACTTAAATGTATGATAAGAGTGAGGTGATTAAGTAAGAGTTGGTTGAAATTGCGGAATGTAGCTCTATGCAGCCATTGAAAACAACAAGCAGATCAGGAGTTGAAAAACTCCAACCCATGGGTCAAGTTAGTTTATATGAAGTGAATTTAGCAGAAGTGTGGCCATGACTACTTGCTGTCACACTATTCATGGCTGCTTTTTGAGTACAATAATAGAAGTGACAGATGATCTGATTGGATTTCTTTGTTGTATTTGTTTGTTTTCTTTTATTTTTTCTCACTATTAATATAGGTCTTGTCACTGCACCTGGGACTTCATGTACTACCATGGTTTCTCTGGTTGCAATATGTGTGTTTATTTAGAAGGGTTCATATCAACTAAGACTTTGATTTTAAGTGAAGCATAAGGATTTCTTGTAGGTCTTTCACCTAGACAGCTACAGTAGCTGAGCCATCCTGCAGAAGGCAGAGCTTTTCTTTCTTCACGGTGCTGACCTTCTCTTCTTCTTTGTTTTGTCAACTCTGAGGATGAAGAAAAGGCACAGAGGACCAGCAGAATGGAGGCTGATAGAGGTCACAAGAAGCCTTCTCAATCTCACTCATATTTAGCATACATTTATTTACTTTTATCTATTCATTCAGAAAACTCTCATTGGTGTGTTCTCATTGTATGTAGTACTGATCAACACAAGAACATTCCACAGAAGTTCATACAATAGACTTTGGGCATATTCTCCAAGCCTCATACCTTTTAATCTGACTCTGGTGTTTAGACTCCAGGGTCCAAACACAGTAGACTGCCTGATGTAGTCCTCATTGCCCTAGCAATTGCCCTTTTTGGTTCCCATATGATCCCCCACATAGATTGTTCCATAGTCCCATATAGAATGTCCTGTTAGGTAAGACTCAAATGGTCTCAATCTCAACTGCCTTCCCCTGGTGTCCTACAGGAAATATTCTTGCATACCTCACCTGTGCATTACTAGGCTGGCAGATGACTCCCATTGAGCAAGAAGTCTTTCATGTTTCTCTCACTGGACAAGACTGATTTCTGACTTTAAAGTTTCCAGGTGGATAGTGATTGCTGAAAAACTCTTATACATGCTTGTGAGGTCTAAGGTTCCTTACACACCTCACTCCCCTGCACAGAGATTGAGGCTGTTCTTGTCTGTCTACCCCTGACAAGTAGTAAGTTACTTCAAACACAGAGAGACCACTTCCATACAAGATCTCTGTGAAGAATTCCCACCTTGCATGTGAGCCATTGACACAGGTCTCCTCCAATGTGCTTCTTTCTGACTCTCAATGTAATGGGCCATTTTAGTTTCTCTTAACAATTTCCATTTTAGAAAAAGTATATATTACACATATGATAAAATCTATAAGATTCCAATTGTTTTAAAATGTTTTGTTTAAATCTTTATCAGTTGTTCTTAGTATTCTTGTCTATAAAGTGAGCAAGAATCCACAGCATCATCACTTCCTGTGTGATAGTTGCTGGTGTTTGGTTAAAAATGAGAGGCTCATTGTAAAGAGAAATACTCAGAAACATAGGGTCATTCACTTACTTTATGTTTTATAGCACTAGTTTTTTCCTGGTGGATAGAAATAGCAGCAGCATCTGAGATTAAAACACTATTTCTCCAACTTACTTCTTGCTTCCAACTCCAGCTAATTACTTGAGCAGCACTCGACGAGAAAAGCTGACATGAGAAACTGGACAAGGTCTGTGTCTCCAGTACTCTGAGGAGAGAGCAATAAGTAAGGTGTTCTGCACAGCTCAATAATTTGCACCACAGGAAAGCCGTACTTCCAAGGGCAGGCAATATGTCTGCAGCATCCTCCTGGAGGAAGAAGGGCCAGGAGCTCATCTTTATGGCTTGAGGCCTGAAAGCTGCTTAACTGGGCGGAACGCCACCTCCTTGCCATCAAAGCTGTCCACCTGGCAGTGAATCTCAATGAGACAGCTGACTGGCTCAGCAGACAAGTTGCCTTGCCAAAGGGATGAGAACGTAACCAGAAGGTCTTTCAGGAAATCTGTTGAGGATGTGGGGGATGAAGAGGAAGAGAGGGATCATTTGTTCCCCTGTGTGAGGTGAAGGAGAAGGAATCCTGCATGCTCTTTGCTGCACAAACCAGTTGGAACTTTGCAGAGCCCTTTGCTTTGTTACTCTGAAATTCTGGAAGACTCTGATTTTAGATTCCAGTATCAGTGTCAAGTAATCAGTGCCATTCCTTTGAAAATACAGTATGATGTTGGCTCAAAGAATTAAGATAAGAAGGGACTTGACTCATTCTCATTAGTTTTGGTGGTGAAACAAGTAATCCCAACCCTCTGGAGGAAGAGGCAAAATAATCCTGACATGCAGCATGGCATGGGATACATAGCAAGATCTGTCCTAAAAGTCCAAAACAAAATAAGCAAGCACACACACACACACACACACCCAGAACTATATTGTGAGATGATTCCCAATGCAAACAAGAATCTTAGAGGAAAAGTATAAAGCTGATTATTAGACTGATATCTCAAAAAAATGAAAGTTAGAAAATAAAGTAGACTATTTCTTTTTCCCAAAAATTTAAAATTGTGAACCAAATCATTAAGAAAACTTTCAGTTTTTCAACACTTCCTATTTGGCAGTTACCAGATTCCACACTTCATGCAAATGTCTGTACCTCATCATCTTCAGAATGTACAGGTAAGTCTTCCACTTCTGCAGTAAAGAAAGACAAAAGAAACCAGGAAACTTCTATAAACTGCCCATAAACATATAGTGAACAAGCAAAACAACTAACATTTGATATCTCTTTTATCTTATTCCAGACCCCAGAATATTATACACCAATCAGCAAATATTTGCAGTCCAGTCACCCTGGTTGTAGGAAGAGTATTCTCTGTCTGTCTCTGTCTGTCTGTCTGTCTCTCTCTCTCTCTCTCTCTCCCTGTGTGTGTGTGTGTGTGTGTGTGTATGTGTGTGTGTGTGTGTGTGCGCGCGCGTGCACACATGCGCACACACATGCTGGAGATGAGGTCACTGAGTGTCAGGTTACTTTTAAATTTCTCTGCCATTTTCTTTTGACTCCATAGTTCCCCTGGTGGGATCCCTGGTGCCCCAAACTTCAGAATCAACCAGTCTCTGGACAAATTCTCCTGCGTAATTAAACCAACAGTGTAGCATTCTAAGTCTGTACCCTGATTTCTGGTGGCAGGAGGAGAAAACAAGACAGAAAAGGAAGTAAATCTGGGCACAATCTTCAGAAATCCCACAACCATAAGTTATGACAAACAGCTCCTTTGCCTTGGCAATTGTGAAAAGTATTTATTATATATATGTATGTGTATGTATATAATATTGTTTATATTGTTGTTCTGTCACTTCTCTGTAAAGAATTACATCTGATTATCTTGAAATTGAGGAAAATGAAATTCAGAAACAGTGATAAAAGAAGAGGGAAGAGTACGAATCTCGTAGATTGAACCTTTAAAACTAGAAGTACTTAAACTAAGAGATATTCAGAAAGAATACTTTGAGACAACTTAGTGGATCAAAGGGTATGCCAAGGTGAAGTCCTAGGTATTTCTGACAGTGTGTATGTAGGTTATCAAGTTACAAGTGACTTTACTCATTGCTGTGAATAAACAGGACCAAACAACCTAAAGAAGGAGGAGTTTATCTGACTAACAGTTGAAGGGTACAGCCCATCATAGCAGAAACTCATTGTGGCAGAAGACTGAGACCATTGTTCTAGATCCTGTTAAGTAGGTAATCAATATTAGTCATTACAGAGGTAACAAAAAGAAGTACCATGTTTCTGTATGTGAATATGGGCAGTAGACCTGATAGCTTTGCTATGAAAATATGTGGACTAATGTAGTGGGATTATGGTACCTTGTAAATATTTGTCCCTCCTACTGGTTTAATAAAGAGCTGATTGGCCGGAAGGCAGACAGGAAGTGTGGGCGGGGCTATTAGACTAAGAAAACTCTGGAAACATCTCAGAGCAGAACACAGACACCAAAGAGATACAACAAACACACGACAAAAAGACGATAGCAGACAAGGAGAAGAGAAGATGAAATGCTGCTCTAAACCAAAGGTTTAGATACCAAGCCACATGGCTAAACAAGAGAAAAATAATAAATTAAGAATAAAGAATTAACAAGCTATATGACTGGGCCCTAGGTTAATCAACATAAAAATAATACAAGTATCTATATAATCATTTAGGCCTAAGCAATTGTAAGACTAAGAGTGGGTCCAAACCTCTAGTCTAAACCAAAAAGTCCAGGCCAAAAACCTCATATAAAAGTCTAATGCATATGTTTATACCCTATAGTTAGCTTTATTTTCCAACTTGACACGATCTAGGATCATCTGGAAAAGAATGTCAATGAGGGATTGTCTACATTGGGTTGGCCTTTGGGATAGTTTGTGGAAGACTGACTTTAAGTTAATTGATACAGTGACTTTCTGCCCTCTGTGGGCTGCATCATTCTCTAGGCAGGGGTCCTAAACAGTATAACTAGAGAAACAAGCGGGCAAGCACGCAAGTGAGCCGGCATGCATTTATTCATCTCTGCTCCAGATTGTGTGAATAGCTGTTGAAATTTCTGCCTTGACTTTTCCACAGTGATGAACTGCAATGTCAGAGATAATGATAATCCTAAATTGCTTTTGTCAGGTTATTTTTATCATAGCAAAAGTAAGTAGGACACTGTGTTTAGCACAATACTGTCTCATGTCAAATGTCCAAAGCTCAAGAGTTCTTACTGGTTTCTAGTGCTACTCAAGTCTAGAACTAAGGAAATAACATCTTTTGTGTAGAATAATTCTCATTCTTTAGACTTCAACCTAAAAGCCTTTTTTCAAGGAGGAAATTATTTCATTCAGTCTTACTGCCATGATGGGTCAAGTGCCCAGTCTAGATTCTTGCTTCATTCACTGGCTGCGAGTGCTATTGAACCTACCATCCTCTGAAGGAAAAGGACTATATATTCATTTGTCATTCTTTTGAGGGTAAGGAACACTTTGTCCTTTATCCTCAACACCCACTGCAGTGTCTGAAATGATGAGTCTAAGAAGTAAGTCCCCACGGGAAGAATGAACTCAAATACACAAGCTGATGTGTATGAAAATACGAAGTTACTGGGAATGTTATATTCCTTGGTTGGTATTGAAATGTGATAATAATGGCTATGGAAACTATCCCATTGACTTTTTCTGATTCTCTTAAAAAGAAAATAATGTTTTCTCTTGTAAACTTTAAGCCTAAGCATTTTCCCCTCTTTCTGGGCTTTAGGAAATGAGTAGTTTTTTTTTTCTTTCTATTTTGTTGTACTAAACAAGGAAATGTTAATTTGAAAAGCAAAAGAAGTTGCACAATCACCACAAACAGCTCAGATGACAGATATTTCCCAGGCTGTCCAAGAGACATCTGGAAGACCAACAGCAAGTAAAGTAATGAACATCCTCTGATAGTAACACTGAATGCTGTTGAAGCCTCAGTGTGCAGAAATGTAAGGAGGTTTTGGTGGATTCATTATTGTGGACTCTTTAGCAGCTTGCAGCATAGATTTCTGGGCTTTGGTTGGGCTTACAAAGCCTGCCGAGGCTGCAGATGGGAGAGGAGCAGGCTGGTGTTCTGAACTGAGCAAGGGCAGCAAAATGAGCTAGGGTTTTGTATTTGCTCCTTATAGTGAAACAGTTATGCAAACGAAGAGCCCAATGCTTCACTAAACCCATGCCAGAAATCTTGTCCCACACTACAACAAATGTTGAATCTGCAAAGAGCCTCTGTAGAATAAAACCAATATGCTATTGTTGGAATACATGTCTTTGGATAAAACTGGTGTTCAAGAATGCCTTGGACACTTACTGTGAATGAGCCTTATCTAATAGCAAATTGGATATGCATTTTCTCTCTGTTGGAGATGGAGTTTTTGAAAATGTTGTCCTTACTGAAATCTTTTGTAGGGAGGGAGAACAAACTGCCTCCTCCTAGGCATTTTCTTTACTGGAGATAAGTATTATTGTTTTCTAGACTGACAAATAAGATTGTAAGAAGCTCCATAATTTTCCCAGCAGGCAAAATAAACATCTCACCTGTGAATTATACTATACAGATTATATTTCACACACATATTGTGTTCTATATTTCACATGTTGAATATGTGTAGGTTATATCTCACCCATGGATTATGATCTGCAGATAGTTTTTCCCTGTGGATTGCCTTGTCTGAATGTACACTAGCTTTACCACACTAGATGATACCTAGAGAAAGGCAGGTGAAGCTCCTGTTTTACTTATTACCCTGATTTCTTATATCCTCATTCTGTTGATGTGAAGATAACATGCTCACCCTGAAGAATGATCTTCACTGTAGGGCATGTGAAAAGTAGTCAAGTGTTTGCTTGGTTTTGTGGTGAAGGTGTTTGAGATTCATTGTTCCAGGGTATGGAAGTCATCAAATAAGTCTTCATGTCTTTAGGTTAGTTCTCTATTTTGCAATCCATGAATTTTCTATATCTAAAGTCATAAGAGATCCTGGGGATTTTGACACTAAATTTTGTTTTTAATAATGAGTAGCACTTCTCTTTGTCTCAATTTTCTTCTCCCTTAACTCCATGTTTACTTACAAGGTCACTTCGCTATATTGTTCATCATCTCTCGTAAATGGAAAGTGTATACTTTTGCCTCCTGCAAATGAAAAACACATGCCCATCACAGATTATTCTAGAGCACAAGTACCCAATAGAAGCTTAAATTACAACTCCCCTGATTTGTTCATATTTATTATTCAGGCAATTTTTACTTGCTGAATTAGGATACAAATAATACATCTGTGAAGACAAATCTAGAAAGCAAATTCCTCCTAAGAACATTTCATCCCATTGGAGTGGAGATCTGAAGAGAGTCACAGAGAAAGAACAGCAGGTGTTGGATAGTAAAGACACTTTAAGAACAAGTCAAGCTGAATTTAAGTGAGGAGGCCCCACTAGGCTGTGAGAATCAAAGAGAGGAGGAGGCAGCAGATGTGTGCTGGGATGTCCACTGATAGCATACTGGCAGGTGATGCTTGGATGTCTACTGTTAGAAAGTACACTAGTAGGTGATGCTGGGAAGTCCACTGTTAGTACACTAGTAGGTGATGTTTTTCTGACACATTTATACTTACATTTTAAACCTTACTTTGGAGTGAAGAAGAGCTAGAATTTTGTTTTCTTCTAAAAGAATTCAATAAGCTGGAAGACATTGACTAAACAGTTGATCTTCTCCTCCTGAACTGGAATGCCTCTTTCATCAGATAGTAAGACTTGTTCTTTCTTCTTACTGATCTGTGTTTTTATTCCTGGGCCAAACCATGTTTGGTCATATTAGCTTAATTCATCTGTGCATCAAAATGACATTAGTTGAGTGCATAATGCTGTCAGTATTGCAGGGGTCTTGGGAAATAATACAGACAAAAAGCTTTCTCTTGTAAATTTTACATTCTAAACAGTGTTAGTGTCTAAGTATAGACAGACCACCTCTTCACTATTTTTACCATAAACTTTGGGACAAATACTATATATTTACTTCACAAATGAGCCTTTACATAATTTTGTTTAATTTTAAATAATAATCTATTTAGATATTTTATTGGACTTCATTACAACTCTAGGTTGATAAAACCAGAAATAACTCTATTATATTGTGTGTCCTTGCATTCTGGGCATGGTGTGCTCTTCAAAAAGTCTGATGTTCTGAGCACTTTAGTCTTTGATTTCTTAGGTATGAAATCCTATTACCCAGGTTCTCTTCTGCTTCTTGTCATTGTTAGCACTGCTTACATTACTTTATTATTTGACAACTCAGGCTGTCCATAAACAATTTTATTTAAATTGTTATTGTTTTTCTCTCTCCTGCTTTTCAGTGTTAATGACCTTAGTGTTTATTTCTAACATATTTACCAATAAATAAACAGCCTTTAAAATTTCATTGCAGTTTTCTAACATAAATTTTGGGTTACTAAATTAAAATTGAAAATGTTTACAGAGCATCATATATCTTAGCATTAATAATGTACTAGTGTTATGCTTTCTTATTTAACTTCAATTTATTAGGTTAGGTTTTAATGTTTTCTAATATCACACTATCCCTGCATTCCTGCGATATATTATGCTTAGTCTTGGAATTCAATTTTTTAAATTGACACTTGTTTTTAATTTGTTGAATTTTATGTACAACCTAGATGCTGTGCCACATCCATATTCATTAGTGGGATTTTACAGTTTTTTATCCTAGTCTGTCTTCATGGGGCCTAGGAAATAAGGTTATGGTAGCCTTGCAAATTGCATTGGGAAGCTTTCCATCTTTTGCTATGGTCAGAAATGTTTTGAATAACATAAGGATTATCTGTTCACTGCAAGTTAGATATAATTCAGCTGTGAAACCATCTGGGCCTGGCACATATTTTAGAGAATAGATAATCTTTAAAGAATGTTTGTGGCACAGTGGGAAGAAGACATCTTTGTAGTTAGAAAATTATATTTGAATCTTTGCCCAACCCACTGCTCATTGTGTGATAGGTGAATGACTTGCTTTTCTCAAGGTAAGATGGTGGTCTATGTGCCTTCCTGTCTCAGAGGGAAGAGTATTTTTCAGGAAAATTATAAAATAAAAATGCTAAAGGAAGGAGCTGGTTACTGTGGGACACAAAACAGGCAGTACATAAACAGTTATTTGCCTTTTCTCTATCATTGCCCTCATAGCCTGTCCTCTGTGGGTATGGCCACCTCCGCGTTGACCTCAGCAATGACTACATTATCTTTATGTCTTGGTTTGAATGAGAAATATTTTCCATAGGTTCAGGAATTGTAATACTTAGTTCCCAGCGGGTGGTCTGATTAGGGACGTTTAGGTGGTATAGCTTTGCTGGAGGATGTACACCAGTGGGAGTGGGCTATGAGATTATACAACTTCTCATGATTTCTAGTTTTCTCTACTTCTTGATTGTGTTTGCACATGTGAACTCTCAGCTTCCTGCTCCTGCTGTCATGCCTGCTGCTTACTGTTTTGAGTCCCTGCCATGATGGACTCTCATCTCTATGGAACCATAAACCAAAATAAACTCCTCATGTTAAGTTGTTTTGGTCCTTCCATTTAATCACAAAATACACACACACACATACACACACACACACACACACACACACACACACACACACACACACACGCCTTAAAAGTCAAAGGTCCTCACTCTGCAGGGCTCCTGCATTCTGGAATCAACCTTGGTTATAAGAAGTCTGCAAAATGTCACCTCACTGATGTCATTCTTTCTGATTTTGAGCAAAGCTCGGACAAATATGATGAATGAGCAATCTCCAAGCTCTCAGTTTTCAATTAACTCAGCACCCCTGAAGGTTATCAAGGAAGCTTCATATGATGCAGACATAGGTCTGGGGATTTCTGCTTTTTAAAAGTATATTATCTGACAGGGTGCCCTTTGGCCCAGGCTCAGAGCAGAGTGAATGGTTTAAAGGCATCCATTTAGAGCTCTTTTCACTTATCTTGGAGGCAGGTAATTGCTTCATTCACTCAGAGCTAATATTTACTTTGAACTATTTCTATGCAACAGGTTCTATTGTAAAGTGCCTGAGTGGCTACAGGAGCAGTTTCTGAATGAAATAAAAAGGATCGGAGACAGGTATTTTGAAGATACTCTTGAAGCAATTGAAATGAAAAATACTAAGTACAATAGATTATATTTGAGAAACTCAAAATAATTTATAATTGTACACACAAACACAAACATTATTTGTCTGAAGGATCCTTTTAAAAATTGATAATTTTATATTTAGTAAGAAGTATTGAGGAGTCCTTGGAAAAGAGTATTATATTCTACTTTGTATCATTGTGATTGAGTTTTATCATGAATTTTATTTAAGTTAAATTTTAGCTTTTTTGAGAATTTTATACATGAGGAGTGTATTTACATCATTTGCATCCCTCTCTCTTCCCCCTCCCACCATCTTGAGTCTCCCACCTTTTCTCAAATTCATTAAGTATGAATTTTAAAATGTTAGTTTGTCTTGGTCAGTATATTACATAATAACAATGTCCATTCTCTCTTCTTCAATTATTTATTTATTTATTTGAACTATAGCATTAGAGCTTGACCTAATGCCTGTTTGTTTGAACTCTCTCATTCCATCCCATGGGTGCCAAGTTCATCCATCTCTATTTGTCCTTCACTGGATGCGTCAACCTTCTAAAAGCAAAATTTACTACAAGTTTGGCCCAAGAAGCATCCTGGAACTTACGATTTGTTTGAGGTGTTTTTGAAAAGGAAATTTGCCATCAACAATTACGATTTTGGGAGCCCACACAGAATTTGGGCCTGTGTCCAACAGTTCTTTTCTGGTTCCTTTGAGATTTATTTATTACTTTGAAAATCGGAATTTCCATAAAACAGTGCGATACTTGCCTGCTTCATAGCTCAGTAGAATAGCTGAGAGAAGAGATGTAACTTAATTTGAAGGTTGGTTTTGCCATGTGTATTAGCAATGGTAAAAGCAGCACACAGAGCAAAACGACCATGACTGACTGAGGACACACCAGAGGAAGCTTCCACTTTTCATTACTTCTTATGCAACCTTTAGGCTCAAGAGAGCAACGTTGGGCTTTGCTGGGGTGACTCATCACCTTTCAGATGCTTGTGTGAGGAGTTAAGAGTGAACTGCTTATCCTTGACGGGGTGGATTAGGACTGGGTTATAAAGCATCATGGTGCTGACAGCTAAAGCAAATGGTCTTTTAGTTCAAGTGCCGAAGACTGCTACCAGGACAGGCTTTGTGTTTCAGTATATTTACATGAGTCTTTGGGGCTGTTCCCTCTTGGTCTCACAAGTCAGAATTACCAGTGATCACTCTTTCTGGCCGTCTAGTAATAATTTGCATATACCCACAAGAAGCTACTGATTCCAGGAAGCATTTTATCTGAATTATAAAGGTTGTCTCTCTCCTTCCCCTCGCATACTGACTTACATCTTGTATGTAAGGATGTAAGCCAGTTTCCAGTCATCCACATTAAAATAAATGACAATGTCACTTACAGCTATGCACCCATCAATGCCTCTTGTCACGTAGGTGCTGTTTGTCACATCTTCCCAGATCCTCTGAAACTTGGTATGTTAGGCCTATCAGGCCTTGTCGTGTCTGGAAAAGAGCATGTGAGTAGTCCTGGCCATTGAACTGTAGAGTGATTTCTGTGATATCTGAGCTGGCCATTTGCTCTGCTTCAAGTACAAAAGCCTTGTGTAGCTTAGCTGTTATTTAATATGGTGCAGGGGAAAACTGCCCACCAGATGCCAACTTTTAGCTTCAAGCAAAGTCATCTAATATTCCTAAAGTGGAGAGAACATCAGAATCAGCAAAAGCTGTTTTTCAGAAAGTAAGAGCATTTATAAGCAACATGTTAACCATTATAAGGCTAGACTAAATTATGATGAAGTTCACACACATGCACACACACCTACTCCAGTCTCAGCTGCTTCAAGTAGCATGCTACAGGCTTCCATTTGTCAAGTGTGGTAGTGATCCCAGAGCTACTGGACCAAAGTGAGGCCCCTGAATCTCTTCCATGCTATTGTTGTATTTTAACTATACCCATCTATGGAATTCATAAGTCTTGGAATTGCCACACTTACTCTAGCTCTGTCTCCTAGTGAAATAGTACAGTCCAGCCACGGTTTGCAAAAATGTAATATGCTCCATCAATTAGATTCAACATCTTTGGTAATCACATACACAATTTGTGGGTATTGCTGACATTTATACCTCATCCCATTATGGTTATATAAGGATTCAGCCTCTTTTTGAGCATCACCTCTCACCACCTGCACTTTTTGGTGGCCTTTGCCAGTCATGCTGAACCAACTGGCAGATATCAGGTAAGATCACCTGCCCAGAACCAGCAGTACTTCAGCTCAGAGTCACAGGTCATTGAGTTTTCTTCGGAAAGTCAAGCCTGGTGAAGCACTAGCCTGTGAGTTTTCTTGCAGGGTCTTGAGCTACCTAGAGCAGGGACTCCTTGTCTGCCATGTTGACCTGCTAACTCCCAGAGTTTAGAAGACTGTATGGCTCATCGGGGTAACCAAAGTGTGAGCTTGCGGAGAACTGTCGGAACAGATGTATTTTGTAGATTACCCACACACTGCTTAATTCAGAGTGCAAAGCCTTCTGATTCCTTTCTGTTTTAAATAACAGCAAGTGTAGGCTTTCAAGGCCTCCCACCCTATAAGGAAATGCACATTCATTACAGTTCTACATGAATGACTTAATTTCCCAGTGAAAGGACAAGCTTTTCTTTCATCTCATTCATCCAGTTAGACAAGATCGTCCCCAGTGCTGTCCTAAGGATATTTCAAAACCGCAGGTATGTGTGTGGTTCTTAGAACCTGAAAGCATAAAGCCACATGTGCTTTTAAAAAGTATGAGTATTTTCATCTCTATTGTTAAAAGTAGAAACTATTCACCTATTTACCCTCGGGACAGTCACTCATGACAGAGGTATGTGCACTGCACATTCTTCCCTTGTCTCTTTGGCTGGCACCTATAGTCCTTGAGCTCACACACAGCTCTTTGTTCACACAGCAAAAGGTTCACCCTGTCTGAAGGCATAAAGCAATGAAATTTGCAGGCCATGACTTATGTGCACACACACATATACCTTAACCTGAATTATCTGTTACTTTGGGGGCCATGCATGTTCTGTGTATCTGTGACATGTGACCTCTCAGTAGCTGACAATTGTTTTGGAAATATTCATAAGCTACATCTCCATATATAAAAACTTCATATTAGACTTGAGAGTCTAGGATTGTATCTGAGTCATGAGCTTAAAATGTGTCTTGACTTCCTCTTCCTTTCAATGTGCTGTGACTCTGGCCAGTTCATCTCAAACAGTGTCACCCAGGTGTCACCTCAGTCCTGTGGTGAGAAGTGGAAGAGATTCCACTCTGCTCTTTCTCACAGCCCTCTTCAAGTTAGTAGGAGAAAATGCGTGACTTTATAATGGAGAGGAGTACTTGACTCTGCAAAAGGTATTAAAGATGCTTACCAGTCCTTAATGTAAAACTCTGCTGAGTTCAGACTTCACACCAATTTTCCCCCTGCACAGTACTAAATAACAGTGTCTAGCTTAGCAACGAAAGGTTCTCTCTTTTTCCTTCTCCAAAATAAATTCTATTCCCATGTGCAAAGCGTGAAGTATGTGTGTCTGCCTCATGGAACGTGTGTGTTCACAGCTGTAGTCACACACCCTTGCAGAAAGCACTGCTAATGAGGACTTCCCGTTCTTGTGTTTTTAGGTGACTAAGAAACCTGAGGGTGTTTAGCTGATGAGTGATGTGCTTGACTCCAGTCTGTGCCCGCCCGGCTCCAGAGTTTATCTGTTCTCTGTTTGTTTTCTATGCTCCTATTAGGTTGTTGTTAGTTACATTCTGATGTTTGTAGTTTGGGGAAATCTGTATCTTTGTTATTTATGTTATCAATAATGTGACCTGGGCCTTCCTCAGCAATGTTCCAACTGTTCCCAGGTCCTCAATCACTAATTATGCAGATGAACAGATTGTGGAAACTCTTTCCTTATGGCTGCATTCTGGAGGAGTTGTTTTTATTAAATTGCGGATGTCTTGAATTATAATTAGGTATGGTCCATATATATAGCACCTCTCTCTTTGCCTCCCCTTTCGTCCATCTCTTCCCCTCTCTTCCCGTCCCTGCTCCATCTCTTTCTGTCTCTCTCTTTCTCCATCTCACTATCCTCACTATCTCTCCTTCTGCTGTCTCCCTTTTTATGGCTAGGGGCAGGAAATTTCATTAAAACGGAAAGAGAGTGAGAAGCCTCAATCCATTAGCTGCAGAAGTACGCTTGCCTAGTAGCAGATGTGACAGGGCAGCATGCTGGATCCAGGAGGTTCTGTTTCTTGCAAAAAGTCATTAGGATGTGGAGCAGTCTGCCAGACAAAGCAGTAGAAGCTGGAGAGTGGAACAAGTTCAAGGACAAGGAAGGGATTCATTCACAGCCTTATGAAACAGCCTGGCCAGTCCTCTAAAAGAGGTTCATTAAACAGCAGTTAGAGAAAATATGGGGACTATAGGTACCTCCAGTTCACTTCAGTTAGCCAAATCCTTACATGGCTCATCCACTCACTTGTTATATGAATTGTACTGATTTTGTTATTTGAATTCAAGTGTGTCAAACACCCTAAGAAAGAGAGGAATGGTGGCCTCCTTGATGCTTGTAGGAACACCTGACAGTATGGGACTTTCAGGGCTTTTGCATGACTCAGACATAAATGCTATAAGCTACCTATGATTTTATTTAAAGACATATGTACACAAATACATACTTGTTGAACAATGGGCTGAGAGGAGGACTGAATATAGAGTTAGAGAAGAAAGTATAGTAAGTCCCAGCAATAAAACACAAAAATAAATCAAAGAGACAAAAAGGTCCCCTTAATGTTAGGATAAGTTATTTCTAGCTTTCAATTGGTGGCTCTGAGAGATCTGTAATTTCCTTTCCACTTTGAAATTTTAGATAGAGACTCAAGACTATAAGGTTCCCTCATAGCCAATGGAAAGAAGGCTCAGGCACCAATAATGACCTGGCAAAAAATTTAATATACTGGGAGACATGGCTTCTCTCCTTCTTCAGAGAGGATGGGGGTCAGGAGAACTTAGGGTAAGAGTAAACATTGATTTGTCAGCACACCAAAGATAGTTAAGGACTACAGAGCAGTGAGCGAGAAAACTGCATGTGCTGACCATGCCCTCTTTCTTGTCTTGTTGGGTGAGGTAAAATATCTGTGAACTAACTAGGAAGAGAGCTGTAATGCTGTGAGCATTTATTCTGACAGATATTAGACTTCAATGAGAAGAGTGGAGATTACAGCCCCTCACAGCTATTTAAGAGCTAACACTGTTAAGCAAACCTTAGAGTGTGAAGATGTTCATTTTACCCACTTAGGACATCACTGAACACCCCTGGAGGTACAGAAGCTTATCTTTAAGGACTTCTTGAGAAGGAAATCCTCACAATCCCATTCCTTTGACTTACACGATGAAGATCAAAATTTGTAAATATGACTATGATGTTTACATCCCAGTAAAGGGACAGCCTGTGTATTCTTTTCTTAGCTTCAGTTTTGAAATAAAGTTGGATTTACATAAACTTCTGAAGGTTATATAGGAAGTTCACTTAAACTGTACTCAGTTTCCATTATTAATGCTCCTCAGTAGTGTGCGGCATCTCTAGAGCCAATGTACTGCCACTAATATTTAGTCTAAACTGAAGTCCATTCATTTTGTACTTATCCTAGGATCTCAACCAAGACACTAAATGGCCTTTAGGATTTTTTTTAAAAAATAGTTTCATGTCCTCTGGAAACAACTTCTCTTATTTAGCTTGTTCTTGATGACCTTAATTTGGCAGTTTTAAGGAGCACTAACAGATGTTTCCTAGAATGTTCCTCAATTGGAATAACATAATTATTACATATAAATGTATATATAATCTACACATATAAAAATACAATTAGAAAACAGATACAGAGCCTGGAGAGAAAGAACACAGAGATAGACTGCCCTAATCATGACTTCACGTGCATGTGTACACTGTCAGTGGACACCCCCCTAGATGTTGCTCTTGGTTACCTGCACAAAGCTGAGCTTTCCAGCTTCTCCACTCTAATTAACTGCTCTTCCTCTTTCTGTACTGCTCTCTTAGGAACTGAGGGCAACTCTCTCTAACAGTAGATAGGCTCTACCTCCTTGAGCTTGAAGAATAAACAGAACTTATTTGAAACGTTGATGTTTGAAGATACAGCAATCACAAAACATTTTTTTCAGTGTTCTATTTTCTCATTCACTGGGCTAGTCTAGCCTTTTTAGAAAATGTCATTTTTAATTTTAAAATCATACCTGATTAGATAATTTTTCACTTAAAATTTTAAAATACAACAATTATAAATATGATAGACACTGAAAGACAAAAAAAAATAAGCTCAATTAACTAAGTTGATTTAACTTTCAATTTTCTTTTCCAAATGCTGGCGCACACATTTCTATCACAACTCTCACTGTCCTCAGGCATTTCCAAGGGATCTGATCTTATCTGTTTCAATGTGTGCTCAGCTGCTGTTTAGAATGCAGATGCACTAACCTATCCAAAGATTGCCAGATGCTCCTCCCTCCTTCCTCCCTATCTTCTTTACAGTGGTTCCCAGTGTGATACTGCCTTTAAAAAATTCTTCCATTTTTTGATACTTATGAAAAAAATTATAAATACTAACTTGCATCTATGCTGAGCCACTTGTGGGGCCAAGACTATTTTGTTTCTTGAATTTAGGATATCTAGGCTGAGAATGACGAAGAGTTTTCATTTTATGTACTACATGCACTATTTATTAGGAGCCAGAAGGAAGCTTTATTGGAAAGGGTTTAGGGGAATTTGCCTAGGGATGTAGGGGAAGAATTGTGAAGGATATATATTAAAGAACTGAGAGAAGAAAAATGTGAAAAGTGACCTCTGCATGAGACCTGTGTGCTCACATAACTTCATTAAGCTAGTTATAAGTTAATATAGGATTTTAATGACTTTTTAAACATTTGACTTTATTCTTTTATATTATCAGTTTATCAATCTCATACAAAATGAAAGAAATATATTTGGAAAACTTGGCTGAAGTATAGTTGCAAAGAAAAATGGATGAAGATAGGAGAGAACATCCAAGAGAGAAATGTTTAGTTTTGTGGTGCATTTTTCTTTTGAAGTCCAAGTTCAGAATGGGAACACATGTAGAGGTCATCATGTGATCAGGGCAAGGAGTCAGCTTTCAAAACGTAAGGAGCACTGAGATTAATTATAAGGTCTACTTTCCTCACTAGCCATTGGTCCCATCCAGCCCTTGGTAAGTACTTATAGGAACACTTCACACTTTAAAATTATTTGCCACTATGAAGAAGTACTCCATCAGGGGACAATCGTGGTGCCATATCTATAAATACCAACAGCACAGGCTCATGAGTCCAGGATCTTTCAATGTATCACAGGATCTATTTAACGCCCCTCCATCCCCATGCTAATTTGCCCCTTTGCAGAATTCCTCACCGAGTTCTTTTAGATTGTTTACTAAACTTACCTAGGAGAGGCGTTGATTAAAATTAATTTACTATAAGATGAGATAACTATACTTGTCCTAAAAATTTGGAATTATCTTAAAAATTCTGTACAGATAATATGAAAAGAGCAAAGAGAGCAGACAAGTCAATATTGGGAACATTTTAGTTTTTCGTTCTCTAGCCATTTGGCAAAAACAAATTTTAGTAATTCCCACATTCTTTCCAGGGCAAAAGGGGAACAGGCTAATGTAATATTTTATACTTGACTTAAAAATATTTAATGTTTCGAAGTGACTTGACAGACAAATTAAGAAATTTATTTCAAAGTTTGCAGATAATGGAAACTGAAAAGAATTACCAGTGTTAAAGTTCAGAATAAGGACTCGCATCCAAATCCTCTTATCATATTGATTTAGAATACAAACCAAATGGGAAGAAATTTGATGATTACTAATGGCAGCATATTTTACTCATGGAAACAGAACAATGTGATAAACATGTTCATCCAAAACTTAGTCTTTTAATTGGACTTGAATATAATCTTGGTAATGATAAATCTATTAGAACATGTGTAAATAAATTATAATGCATTCATACAGAATACTATACTGTATAGAACTACAATAACTCATGACAACAAGCTTCATATCAGAAGAGATGCTAAGTGAGAAAATGCTACTCACAAAAAAGTACTTAATACTTAATTCCATATGCAATATTATAGGACAGGAAAATAGAACTTCTATGTAAGAAATCGCAAGAGAATAGCCATATTTGGGCAGGATGTGAGGTACATGAAGCACTGGAAATGTGCATGAGGATGTGTGGCTTTGGGAGGACTGAAATGATTTGTTCCTTGGCTTGAAACTAGGTATACAGCAGCACTTGCTTTACTGAAATCAGCAAGTGATCAATGCATGACTTGTTGACCTTTCTGTCTTTTCTCTTGCAGTTGATAAAATATCCTAGCAAAATTAACTCAAGGGGAAAACATTTATTTTAGTTGACAATTTGGGGCTACAAATCATCACTACAGACAATGTGGGTCACAGTGACAGTCTTTTAAGTCAGAAAGAACAATGAATACATGTACACTAGTGTTCAGCTCACTTTTTCCATTTACACAGTCCTAGATCCTCTGCTCAGGGAATGGTCCTGCCAATAATGGGAAGGTCTTTCTGCCTCAACAAAAACTAAACAAAAATAATCCTCCAGTGGGGATAGAAGAGACAGTTCAGTGAGTGGCTGAGCTTGTGGCAGGCCTGACAATCTGAAAGAAAGAATTGACTCTGCAAAATTGTCTTCTAATTTCCACAAATGCATCTTGTCACACACCCTTCCTCTGCCCCCCATACAACAAAAGAAAAAGAATGTAATAAAAATAACATTAAGGCATTCCCACAAGCCCAGGATTCAGATGACTTTTTAGGTTTGATCAAGTTGGTAATTAACACTGATCACCACAATGTTATACTTAATAAACATTTATATTTAAGAATGAGATTACTCATTTAGATAACAAACATAAATATTAATGGATATAGTTATCTTAAAAGCTGAGGTGTGGTTCCTGTGGTTACAAGCAAGGGGTTGGAAGAATTTGATCACATTTGCACACAACTCTCTGAGGACCTTTGGTTAATTCGCTAGTGCTTAGCATCTAATACCAGTGAGATGACCTGTTTTCACCTTGGAGTTTTCTGTAGTAAGGCTTAAGCTGTTGGTGTTTACATTTTTAAATTTCAAAATATCTTACCTGTAATGGGATTATGCTATGTTTTCTGTCATTTTAAATAACTGTCCCACCTATGGGTTTAATAAAAACTGATTGGCCAAAAGGAAGACAGGAAGGGTGGGTGGGGCTACCAGGCTAAGAAAACTCAGGAACATCTCAGACAGATGCCAGAGAGCCACCTGAAAGAGCCACAACAGACATGATGAGGAAACACAGCAGGCACAGAGGAAAGAAGCTGAAATGTGGCTCTGAGAAAAGGTACCAAGCTGTGCGGCTGAACAATATGGGTTGAATTCAGATGAAGGATCTAGCAAGCTATATGCCTGGCCCCTAGGTCAATCAGCAGAAAAATAATAAATATAAGCCTGTGGGTGATTATTTGAGGCTAAACGGGGCTGAGAGTGGGACCAAACCTCTGGTCCAGGCAGGAAAAGCCTGGGTCAGAAACATCTTACAACACTTATCTTATTTAGAAAATTTATTTTTTAAGAAATTTATATATAATTACTATTTCTACATCATTTCCCCTTCTTTCTTCTTCCTCCAACTCTTCTCAAGTCTCCCCAACTCCTTCTCAAAATCATAGCTTTTTATTATCTATTGCTATAATATCATATCATATGTGTGTTATATTTTTATACTATATATACATATATATAAACTTATAAATACAAACTGTTGAGTCCATTTGGTGTTGTTCATATGTATGTATATGTGTTTAGAGATGATCTCTTAGAAAATTGTAATCTGTTAGTTTGCTTGCCCACATGACCATTAATTCTCTGTCTCTCAACAGTTAATTTTGCCTGTGGCTCTTCATCTAGGGGTGGTGCCCTGTGAGATTTCCCCCATCTAAAATGGTAGGTCAATTGGTGATGCCATTTTTTTTGTCTTGTTTAGACAACCATAGTTTTGAGATTTAATTAGTAAAGCTTCCCTATTATATATAGAAGACTCCACTTTGGAACAAATTTCCTGAACATCTTCTCTTACAGTCTTTTGGACCTCTCTTTATGATGTTAGCCTTTGGTGTAAGGAAAACATTACAGGAATATCATGCCTGACCAGTTTTTTCTGCATTTTGACCAGTTATGGCTTTTGGTGATGGTCTCTGCCTGATGGAAGAAAGCTTCTTTGGGGAAAGAAAAAAGAGACCCTTTTCTGTTTATTTAGAATGCAGTTAGAAATGGTTTAGGGAAGTGGAAAGTTCTCTCAGACTCATCAGGGCCCATGGACTTATCAACCATAGGTAATTACAGACCCAGGCATGAATCTCTCCAACTGAGTGGGTTTTAAGTCCATTTAGATTGCTGTTGGTTACCCCAGGAGGCAAGTGGCACATTTGTACCATTGAGGGTATTTTACCAGGCTGATCATTATTGTGGTTAATAGACTTCACAGAACTACTGATTGTTTCTCTATATTGGCAGCTTTCATTGCTCCTGTTGGTGCTATTGAAGCTGTTATTCTAGGGGGAAGTGTCTAGATCAGATTCAGCTTGATTCCTCAAAGTTCTCTGTCCAAAATGTGTGGTATCCTCAACAACGGTCCAACCTTCAAAATCTGAGAAACAACCAAAGGCAATGTCAATAGTACATGTTGCTTTGTGTGTGTGTGTGTGTGTGTGTGTGTGTGTGTGTATGTGTGTGTGTTGGGAGGAAATCTCTGGGACTCTTGGACTCCTATGATTAACAACTGGAAAGGTTTCAAATGCCTCGCACTGGAATTGGACAATCTCAACATTATCACCCCAACCAAGGGACCCAGCTTCATTTAACTCCCCCCTCTATATTTCTCTCTCTTTGTGTGTGTGTGTGTGTGTGTGTATTTGTATCTGAAATCTGAAATTTTTATGAAAAGAAGGACTTAAAACTTAGTGGTCTTAGTGTAGAAAAATGTCCTCAAGTCCCTGCAGATTTCCTGTTGCTTCTGTGGTTGGGCTGTCAAGATTTAAGGAATGAAATAGGCAGTTTGCTGTACTGTATGAAGAATGGGTTATGAATGTTACAAAAAACCTGTTTTAGTCTTAAGCCTCCTTGGCCATTCATTGTGTTCACTGGGAAATGAAGAACTGATTATCAAGTGGCAAGGCCTATAAAAGGTAAGATTTTATGTTTGGACTCTACCTGATGGCAAAATCCAAATTATACTGTCACAAGAACATTATTGAATGACCCTCCTGTTTCTAGATCTAAGGAGATAATTTCTGAGACTGAAGCTAGAGAGTAGATGAGAGGAATATGGCTGTAGCTGAATAGTGGACTTTTATCAGCTTTAGGAGGCACAATGACAAGTCTATGGACCCTGTTTGGAGGAGATCCAGGTTAGCCTTTTAGACTCTGTGGCAAAGAGAGTAGGATATCAGAATGTATATTCAGTGAGCACGATGATTTTAATATGGAATTTTCCTCACAAATTCATGTGGTAATTGTTTGGCTTCTACCTGGACATGCTATGTCAGGAATTTCTAGAAATTTTAGGAGGTTGAATCTATCTAAAGGAACTTGATCACTGGAGTGGGGATCTTGGGAGGGGTCTGTTTCTGTCTTGAGTTTCTCTGACATGACTTCCCATTCGCCTCAAGGTTAAGTAAGTAGCCTTCTCCTCCACACAACTTTGCCATTGTGATGAAGACAATTGTCCCTGGACTGGAGCCTCTGAAACCACAGCCCAAATGAAGTGCGAATGTTAAAGGGCACAAAGTAGGTAGCACCAAAACGCCGATCATCCCCTGGAGTGACAAGTAGTACAAACCTTACTTTCTGGGCTCTTTTTCTTCACCTGGGACAACTTACTTAGCTTCTTGCTGTATTTCCTTCACTTATCTATTTGAGAGCCAACATTACATATATCTTAGAAAGCTGTTATAGAATTTTTATATGGTGATGCATAAAAGATATCTGCCAAAATTCCTGGCACAAATTCAACACTCAATCAATATGTTTTAGCTAATGTTATCTTAGGACCTGTCCATGCTGGTGCCTGAGAACATAATTTCAGGGCAGCAAGAACAATATCAAATTTCAGTGTCTATGGTGAATGTGACCACTAAATCAATGCTCAAGTTCTGTGTAGGGCAGGAAAGAATTTAAAGACAAAATTATATTTAGCATCTGCTTTTGTGAGGCTGGATTGGAAAGGTCTGACTGTAACTGGTCACATAATTTGTTAACATAGTCTTTCACCATTCCCTACATATATATGGGTATGTATATGTTAGGCTTTCCAAAGAGATTATTGCCTTTGGAATTTTAGTTGATTTCATCATTTCCCTCTAGCATTTAAGCAAAGCAGCTACATAAAATTTCTTTCCAAAATTTTATTGAATATGTTCAGCTTTCTTGTACTTCAATCTATAAAAAGGATTCTAAATTCTTTTATGATTTCTTTCCTTGTTGAAATCCTTCAACAGCCCTTGCTTTTTCCAGAGGATGCATAATATCCAATGCGTTCATTCATTCATTGGTACTAAGAATTATATTCTTATCTCTTCTTCCAATTCATTTATTTACTCTGCAGTTTCTCATCCTTTTATTTTGGAAACAAATGCTTTTTTTTTTAGGTGTAACATATAAGTCATCCACTAAACTCATGAGTAGGCTTCTATCCATGGACTTGCAGACATCTTCAAGATCTAAGAAATGATCTTTTCTACACTGTGAGAGCCATACAGAATAGCCTACTAATAGATATTCTTTCCTCCTGTCATGCCATATAGGGGAAATAGGGTATTTTTGTCCCTGACAATTACCTAGACATGACATTGTGCCTGCTTGTAGGGTCTTTCTGGTTTGAACTGTGAATCAGAAACTCTCCCTTAAAAAATAAAAGTCTCATAGGAGGAGTTTTGGATTTCCTTTCCATGTGGGCTTAGGAATGTATGTTCCTTGGCATATAAATGGGAAATAATATGATTCATTATTTATCCAAAGATGAATCCATTGTTGAGAACTTTGAAATGGGCCAATTTGCCTTTGGCTATATTCAGAGGGAAGTTTAATTCATCTGATGCTTATAAGAAATTATAAAAATTAATCTTTTATTTCATACCCCCTATTAAATCAACATTCATATATTTGTATGATATTCTGCATATATTTTATGGTGAACTTGGTTATTTCTATAAAATTCTTTAAAATTCCTAACTTTAGGGAAGCCAAATAATTAATGAGGCAATTGTGTTTGTTTTCCTAATATAATCAGAGCCAAAGAAAAGCATAGTTATGACAAAACCCAGAAACCTGTCAACAGCAGCCATTTATCCTGGGCTGATTTTCTTGCCCCATTCATAGACTCCCATAATAGACTTAAACAATCCTTCCAGTGAACAAGTGATGTTTTTATCCATTTCATTGTTACATGCACATTTGTATTATCTTACTTATTCTGAAACTCTACTTTTTTCAGTTTTATATTTTCTTTCTTATGATGTGTTTGCATTTTCTTATAATTCTCTCCTAATAAAGAACTTTAGATCTCAGCATTATCATTCTTAAAATATGCGGTATTCACAAATAATTCAGCTTCCTACAGCATAATCGTCTTCTCTATAAGACAAATATAATATAAGTGATAGGGAAGGAGTAGATGTTCAAAACTAGGTCACTTTCTCCCATTTCACCTTTCACGGTAACCCATCCAGCCATGTGAAATATACTGCATTAAAGTTTATCATTTTCCCAAGGTTTAAAGATTTCAGAGGTTTCAAGACTCCTGTCTCAAGAGTGAAAATGAGGTCTATCCAGGTGTTTGGGCTCCGTGATGACAGACATCAAACAGTGTCAGCACCACTGGTGACTAGCTTGCATATTCCTTTCACTTAAATCCTGATCTAGCCCTGGTCAGAGGAAAAATAAATCAGAGTTTTCTAAAATTGTATATTAGCAGGTTTCTAGGAAGATATGTGAATATATTTTGCTTCCTTGAATAAGAAATGATTCTTATTCAAGCCACTTTAAAAAAGACAAATCAAATATTATTTAATTTTAACATTATTCCTGAAATCCAGAAATTTCACAGAAGACAAGGAAACGACTATGTACTACAAAGCCTCTGGTGGGTTTTGTTTTTCTTTGTTTTTTGTTTGTTTGTTTGTTTGTTTCCACTCTGGAAAAATAAGAACAAGAAAAGCTTAGTGATATTGGCTTTCAGGATTGAGAATTAGGTAGTTAACATCCTGAGACAAGGAGAAACTTGAATTTCAGCCATAAATGGTCACTTCAGACCCTGACCATGTTCCATGTATGTAAGTTGGATATGGCTGGAGTGTTAGGAGCACACACCTCCACATACTATGTACAGACAAATACACAGAGTACCTGACCCTGACCATTATGTTACTCCCACAAGGTATCTTCTTAAAAAAAATTGTTTGGAAGTCAGAGAGAAAAAAAAAAACAACAACATTTCAATGTACCTAGACCTATGTGCATCCAGCGACTGTACTCCAACATCTGCCATCCAGGTCGTTGCTTAAGTAGACATTGCATTAAGATCTGGTGTCCTGTGAGCAGCTGATGCAATTTTCCTCAGTCACAGGGATGAATCTTGGATAACATTTCTGGCTCTGAGAAATCCCCAAGTCACAGAGAGAGGATTTGGTTGACCCCGAGGCTTGGCGCTCCTGTTACAGCATGTTCCACAGCAGTTTCCCTGGGGATAACGTGAGACTTTTTAACAGTGCCGAAAGCTGCCCCATAATCATCCTGTGTGGGTTTTACTAGCATTCCAAAGCATCCCAACCAATTCTAGGAAGACTTAGGAGACCCAGTGGGGTTTTCTAAACATTTTCTTTCTGCCTGAAAACACTGAAGACAAACAGCTTCCCCTACCTCCCCAAACAACACAGAGTCATTTGATCATGAATGCAAGTCGTCAACTGCCATTCTACCCCAAATCCACAATGGTCCAAAGAAGTCACTGCTGACAAGTCTCAGAAGGTGTTGTTTCCATACCTTTACGTTAAAGGGGAAAAGTCAGATTTTAATTTAGTTCTACGTTCTGTATTCTCATTAATTCACATCTAAAAGCAGAGGTAAGTAGCAGGAAGGGAAGGAAGAACATGCCTGTTATGTGGATTTGTTGGTAACATGACCAGCTGCAAAGTAGTGTGGAAAACAGAGGTTGCCAACAGGCAGTGTCTACAATAGCTGATTGTCTTGGACCTAATTTTTGGTAAGATCTACAGCCATTACGACAGGAATATGACAACTAACTGGCTTTGGCTTGGGGGCAAGCACTCTAAATTTGTACTCAAACAAGCAGTATCCCAAAGTCGGTTGGAACAGTCTGTGAGAACCAAATAGTACATTTTCTGGAGTTGTAGAAACCATTAATGTTACCTTGGTGGCTTAAAATTGGCCATCACAGCAGTATTTATTTATACTGTAGAAAGGAACACATGATATAAATCAGGGTTTGTGTTTCTTGAAGAGCTTATTGCTAACCTTTTGTTAGAATCTCATTGAACCTAACAAACTTAACTTAAAAAAAAAGTCTAGCATTGCCAATTGTGACATAGAGAAGAAGCAGCAATACTCTGAGCCAGAGCTGTGGTCTTTGATTAGGAATGGTAATGACTGCATTTGTAATACTAATATCAGGATCCAATCAGGCTTTGTTCATAACCTACATTTAATGTTTATTTGGATATATTATTCACTTAATAAATATTAATAGAGCACCTTTTCCCCTTTTGGCCAGCAACAACAGCTAGTCTTGGAGACACAGGATAAGCACAGACCTCAGAGTATATGGTAACAGAAACATCAAATCCTAATTATAATAGAGTATTGACATATTTGGTATGCAATATTAATAGTCAGGGTTGGAAGAGACCATCCATGACAATATATGGTAAGGTACTAGTAGTCTATGCTATAAGAAGGTTTGTAAATCTATTTCTAGACATGCCAAATTTTGGATTTGGAAACATAAATTTATGACTGCTCTAGAAATACAGGTAAAGCTGAGAAATAAATTGGTAAGGAACTGATTGTGGTTTCATTATGAGAGTAGTGCTCTCTAATCACAAATTAGGTCTCTTTTGCCTGCCCCTGGGCCCCTCCAACTGATTCCTGTGGATCGAAAGCTGGAGTTGCACTTTACTGGAATTAAACTTTGAAAGGTAAATATTTGTACTAGGCTCACACCCTTAGTACTAAATATCTATACTATTAGATGGTATATTTTTTATGTGATAACTGTGAATAGAGGACAGATTAATTTTGGCTCACAGTTCAAAGTATTTACTTCATGGTCATTGACTCTTGATTGTGGGTGAATGGTGAGATAGAACATCACGGAGGTGGAGCCCAGGGCAGAGGCAATTCACACAGCAGATAAGAAGCCGAGAGAAGAGCAGACTAGAAAGCAGGTATACCCTTCCCTGCCTGCATTACTCCAGCTAGCCAGCACCTGTCAATGTCTGTAAATCCCAAATCATTGTCACTAGTTAGGAAACAATTATTCAGAGTATGAGTCAATGGCAGACATTTCAAACCATGACTCAAGCAAGGAGCTAGGAGAGAACATTGCTTTCAAGGTTAGCTGTGAGCAAGGCACATAGATTGCCTAGCTAAGTGACAATACTGTAAAATAGGTGTTATCTTTATTCTGGGGAGAGGAACCTGGGTATGGCAGAGCTAAGGAATAAATATTAGCTTGACTAATTTGATAATTTATTATAACAACTTTATGATATCTTGTCATTGATCTCACTTTGTGAATGAGAAAGCTTGTTAGTGGGAAATCTTGGTGACTTGCTACTTGTCAAAACCTTTTTGAACTGAAAACATACACTGTTTTCATAAATTTATGTTACATACTTTAATTTTTGCTTTAGCAAGGATAAATTTATAACTCAATATGTGCAAGAATAAGTAGCTTTGCTTTAGGATAGGTATCAAACAAAGTTTCAAGTGGAGGTTATTACTGAGAACCAAGAGAGAGGGCAGGCCTGTGGGACACAGGAAGCCACCTTATTCTAACCTTTGCTGAAGAGTGATGACCTCCACAGAGCTAATTATCTGTTCAAATCTAAGAGGCTGGAAGACAGGTGAAGGCATCTGGGTGACATTGACTGCATTATGGGACCCTCAATGTGGAAGAATCATCTATATTATGAAATATTTGCTGTATTTGACACCTGGGAGTACTTACATTTGATAAGTGATTAAAATATCATTTTGTTCATTTCCTGTAACTTCCAAATGAATAAATCACTTGAATTATTTTAGGAGTAAGATGACCACTAAAATACAAATAAGAAGAAGTAAAGGTATATATAATTCCACTGTCTGCACTACTGTGAAGAACATTTATATCTTTGAAAGAGGACTTGGATTGGTTGTAATAAATACAAAAATCTGCAATCAATGACCTAAGTTTTACCTTAGAAAACTTGTAAAAAATGTATTAAATCCATAGTATGCAGAAGCAAACACACAAAAGCATGTGATACAAAAGTCCAACACTTCATTACATACTGGTAATGGACAAACAAAATTTGAAATCACTCATAGTATACTTCAAAAATTAAGTATATTAGCATAGATCTAACAAACATATATAAAATTTTTATGTTCAAATGTAAGCAAAACAAAATGCTAGTAAAAGTTGTTTGATAAGTGGAAAGTTATTCCATGTTAATGGATAGAAAGAGCCATTATTAATAAAATGTCAGTTCTTTTCAAGTCACTGCAATTTCCATCAAAATATGAACGTTACCTTCTGCATTTTTGACAAAAAGATTACAAAATTTATATGGAAAGACAGAAGATCTGGGATGTTCATATCAATGCTGAAGGAGAATAAAGTCATAGAACTGACACAATGACCTCTAAATTTAATACACAGCTGAAACAATCAACCAGTAGTAGCCAGCTAATACCAGTAAAAGAACAGATAAATGGTACTGAGGAGGCAACTCCATAATTAGGACTAAAGTGCTTGGTATAAAAGCCAGAGGGTAAGAGTTTGAATCTCCATGACCCACTTAAGTGTCAGATGGATGCAGTAGCTACTTGTAATTCTCAATTGAAAGGCAGAGAAAGGGATTACCCAGAGCATACTGGCTAGTGAGACTAACCATATAGGTAAGCTCTGCACTGATATAATAAGATTGATGAGCATTGGAGGGAGACACAATATTAACCTCTGTACTCCTACACACATACACACACACACACACACCCAAGGGTGGAGGAGGGAAAAGGAGAATAAGCATAGACCCTATACCTTTTACACCAGTTTAATTTAAAATCAGTCATAGTTCAGGGGCTTGGGCTATGACTCAGTCAGTAAGGAGCTAACTGCACAAGCATAGCAACCTGAGTTTAGATTCCCAACTCTAAGGGAAGACCCACCTTAAATCTTGATCATTTGGTGTTAGAAGTCCCACTTTAAATTTGAGCCACACCTTTTCACGTTAGCCTTTATTAAGAATGAGGAAGAAAGAAGCTCTTTCCTCTTTGTCTGTTTGCTGTCACTATTGCTTCAAAAGCATTAGAGCCCTCTTCTTTGAAATTCTGACATATATTGGAAAAAAAAACTGAGATCTCTACCCAGCCTTTTGGGCTGAAAAACTCTTAATAGATTCTTGGACTTTTCATTGGGAAGCAACTATTCACTATTGGACAAGTTGAGCCATAGCCTAAAACCACTCTAATAAATCATAAGTATTTATACACACACAAACATAGGTGTATGTATAAACATATATGATGTATATGTGTGTGTGTATAAATTCTATTCGCAAGTACATATTTTGGTACTAGGAGTGGGGTGCATCTGATAGAAGACTACTATCTACATATACAGAAAATAGTTAAGATTCAATAACAACAAATCTGGATAAAAGTGAACAAAGTATTGTGTAGACACCTTACCAAAACTCACTCACAGGCAATAAGCAGAGATGATTACCTTTTCTTACTAGATTGCAGATTAAAGCAACAGTGCAACAATATTACACATTCATAAGAAAGGTCAAAATCTAAAACACTGATACTATTGTGACTTAGAAGGTCATTTACTAATTTCTTATAAAACTAAACATACTCTAAGCAGATGATGGAGCATTTGTGTTCTGTGACATTTCTCAAATGAGTTAAAAATGTATATCCATACAAAACTGTGCTTGGATGTTTATAACAGATTCTTTTGTAATTGCCAAAAGTTAAGAGACATCAAGATGCCTGTGAGTGGAGAAACAAATGGTGTCACCTCTACACAATGACATATTCAGTGGTAAGAAAGAACATTATCAGAGCATGAAAAGACATGAGGAAACCGAGATGCATATTACTGAGTTAGAAACTGAGGTCAGTGCTAAAACCTTCCATACAAAAACTCCTAGGTTCAGGGCTCAGTGCTTTAGGGAAAAGGAGTAAAATCCTGAAAAGACTACATATTATATTACTTCAATTTTGACATCCTGAAATATAAAATTACGGGGAGAATGAAAGATCAGTGAGAAGGTGAGAAGAAAAGGGATGTTCAGGTAGAGGACAATATAATTTTCAGCAATCAAAATATACTATTTAATGTTAAAGTGTTGGGTGTATGTCATTACACTGTCATAAAAGCTCAAAGAATGTACAACATCAAGTGTGAGCTTAACTATGAACTCCAGACTTTTTGTGATAGTGTGTCAGTGTTGATTGACCAGTTACAACATGTGCATTGAGTGTGTGATAGGTCTCTATGGCAACTCTACTTTGCATATGATTTTTCTGTGTTTCTAAAATAGCATTAAAAACTGTTACTTAAACATTAAAAATTTGATTATTTAGGCTTATCTTGTTTTGGGCCTCTTACTAAAATATTAACAGTAATCACATTTCCAATAAAATTGTTATAGTTCAAAATTACATAATGTGATATACATGTGAGTATATAATTAGCTATTGCATATATTTTATTATATGATACTTAAAACAGAAATATATTAATATATTATTTCAGCTTATAAGCATGCAATAAATAACAGTGTCAGACAATTTTGTTTCTATACTAGCTATTGATTTATGTACATGTATGTATCAAATAGTCAGATATTTATTAATTCATATATAACTATGCTAAAACTTGAGTTTTCAGACTTCATGATTGTAATAAGATGATAATTTGCAAAGAGATATAAATTGGCAGGTTACTTTTCCCTCTTGCTCTCACTACCATAGAACTCCCATGGTAGGATTATTTTTCATATCTATTTTCAAACGAGTAAACACAGTCATGGCAAGGTGACTGACTATTTGGGAGCTACCTTGAGTCCCTCAAGTTTAGATAGACTTCTGTGAGTTCCAGCACTATGTTGGCCCAATTGGCTACTATGTATCTCAGGGAAAACCTCATCCTCAAAGCTGCCCTTTGCTCATCTCCCCAGATGCAAGGGTGACTTGCTTTATGCAATTCCAAGGCTCCTTTCCAGGTCCTCATACATCAGTGCCTGAGATTGAAAAAGAGCCAAGGTATAAGTAAACAAGAAAAGGGTCCTTTTCTTCATTTTCTTTACTTAAGATCTGAAGGACAAAGGGATAATCACTCTTGATGGGGTTCTGCACACAATTCCTGGCTTCCCCTGCTCCACCAGCCTCACACCTGGAACTGTGAAACAGCTGGACAACCCATGGATCTACACTACACCAAGGCTTCAACTTGAAGTGAAACTTTTCACCAGAGATATTGAAAGCACTGTAGAAATGACCACAACATAAAGATTCCTTTCAAAATGGGGATTTGGAAACTCACTAGGTAAAAGTGAAAAGTCTTACTTCTTTACTGAGGGATTTATGGCTCCAACCTTGTTCATACCTTTCATGTTCCCAGTGTGAGTTTCAACACCAACGGGATGGAAGAAGAGAAAAGGGATTATGATTCCTATTCTACGGCTGAGAAAAACTGAAGCCTAAGTAGAGTACATTGGCCGAATGTCATGAAAGAAAGAAATGGCAGAAGTGGAATGTAAAGTCAGATGTTTGATCTCTCAGTCAGGTGCTTTTTGACCCTGGAGATATTAGACATTCAGATTATCATAGATAGACCTAGATAAGCCAAACCATATCCAGTGGTTCTATGAATAGGTGTTTTCTTTTAAAGGTACCCAGGATGGATCTCAGGTCTGAGAAAACTAAGTGGATCCAAGATACTGGGTCAGCTTTTGGCAATCTCCTAGACCAGCAGATGAACCTTCTTCTCATGTTTACCTCCAAAGACACAGGTAATTTCTTTTCTTGACCCACCCTGTATGCCAGCATGAAAACAGAAACAATATGGACAATATTAGTCTCACAGGGCAGGGCAGGAACAAGATCCTCAAGTCTTTGCATTTGTTTAAACTTTCTCCAGGTGCTGATTGTGAAGCTTATGATTGTCGGTCAAGGTTCAAGTACATTGCAAGTACAATTTAGAACAATGAATGTGCTCCAAGGAGCCAATATGCTTCCCAAACAATGGAACTACTCTGGGAGGCTGGTTACCTACAAAAAGCTAGCTGCCTTTGGGTCCAAAATCAGCCTGGGGGGGGCTGCCCTTCTTTTTAAGAAGTGACATTTGGAGTCTCCTGGCTATTTCTCCAGTAAGCACCACCCAACTCTGGCAAGAGGGCAAAGCCTGCTTCATGTTGGTGCTGTCTGCTTATGACCTATTCAGTGGCAGCCGAGCTGTCTGGTTTCAGTACAAATGTTTTTTTTTTACCCTGTCTTCATGCAGTAGGCTGTTTTACCCATCCCTTCCAAAATGTTTTATTTTCCAGCTCTTGGTTTCTCCTCCATGTTGTGTTGAGAAGGATCTAAAACATTCTCCCTGGTTTCCTAAACTGTTTTTTTGTTTTTGTTTCAAACCACAGCCTAAATTTAAGCCCTAACCAGCTAGCCAGTGGTTGTGGGTGGGCCTTCATTGTTGCCTTAGGGACAGTTACCTTCAGCCAATCAGGTGCAGGTGAGCTGTGACTATGTCTGAGCACAGGGGCATTGTCAGGAAACCTTTGAAAAGAGACTTTTAACATGTTTGTTTTCCCTCTTTCTTTTCTAATCTATTCAGTCAAAGACAGAAAGATTAATACTCCGAAATAGTATTTCTTTATGAATGCTATTAGGAGCAAAACCCTGAGGTATCTTTGTGTTTCTCTACCCTTTATCCCAAAATGAAGAATAAACCTCTTAGCATGGCCTACAGAATCTCTGAGGTCTGGCCTCAATTTTCTTTTCCAATTTTATTGCTTATTCAATGTTATTGCTTGTTTCTTTTCACACTTTGTTCCATATCCTGGCTTATTCTTGTCCTTTACTACTAGGGCTAGCCTCTATTCCGGTCAAATCAACTCATGTTTTATGGCCTTTCTTCAAAGCTTAGCTCACTAGACCACATGACCATCTTTGCAATGATGAGAATACCTGATATGCTTGAATGATACTGTAGAATGTGCTCCATGTCATGTTGGACCTGTGCAATTATTTTATTTTATTTTTCTGAACTGTGCTGATTTTATACCAGTAGATTGTATTTTTAAAATCCAGTTTAAAATCTGACACACAGCTTCATGAATGCTGTTGGGGACATGATCTAGGACATTTCACAGTGTTCTTTCCATGCAGACCCATGGGAGAAAAGTCTCTTAGTCTTCAGAAGGAGGCACAGCTAGGCTTCTTCTGAACTCCTGCTCTGTTTTGATCTTGTGGTCATTGTGAGTCATGTCTCCTTCTTTCCATAGGCCCAGAGCCAGAATTGTAGCCCACCAAGAGTAATAAGCCAGGCTTAATGGCATGCACTCAGGGGTAATAGCGTTAACTGTGGCTTCTTATTCTTATTTCCTGTCTTTATTTTTCTTTCCTCCAATTTTCTTTCTTATTTATTTTGTGTGCTTGAAATTCTGCATAACTTTGTAAAGACATTCAATCATTTTTGAAATTTGTAGAGGACATTGTGCACATATATGCATATAAAAAGCAAGTTATTCTTTACATTACTTTATCTTTAAATAGTATGCAAATTTTTAGTATATAACTTAATGTACTTTTACATATACTTATACCCACATAACTCCCACCTAGATTATAATATAGAATATTCCAGAAACACCAGACGGCATCATTTCCTTTGATTACTAATATATCTTTTTATGTCTATGTATTTTGGCTTCCCACTTCTTCTGAATATTGTTTGAGATAAGACTGTATTTGTTTATATCCCACACAAAACCTAAGATGGTTTCCAAGGCACAGTAGGTAATGAAAAAGAGGCAGTTGATTGAAGAGAGGGATACGTTTTTTTGTGAGGAAACCATTTAAGGCCTGGCATTCAGCCATAGCATCAGTGCAGCCTTCAGGGACAGAGTTAAGACTGACTATTCTGTTTGTCCGTGGACCTCATGATTCTAGTACAGGGTCTAGTGCCATGTTGACTCTGTATGAGGAGCCCATTGCCTGAAAAAGGTTTTCAGTATCTATCACTGTCCCAATTCAAGAGAGTAATAGTATTCTCCTAATTCTAGAAATTAAAGTGAGTAAATACAAGTTTAAGAATATCTCTACCAATGCATTTTATGCCTTCCTTCTAAATGCACTAGAACAGAAAATTACACTGAGCATCTGTGAGCTAGAGGTAATAGGGTCAGTCACAATTTCACTCAAAGCCTCTTGAACATTGTGTCCAGGAGAATCACTCTCTGCAGAGGTAGAAGCATGAGTATTTATGAAAGAGTTCACTTGGCAGCTTGGATCCCATCAACTCATTCTTTTCTTACTTAAATGGCTTGACAAAGAAAAATCTGAAAATGTGGTCAGAAGTTCTTTCTCTCTTTGTGCCTGAAGATTGTTATTGCTGGTTACCAAGAGGAGAATAGTCTTGATTGAAAATTTATTTTGAAATGAGTGTTTGTACAGCATGTGGAAAAAACAAAACAAGTGCATGTTATTAACAATGTTGGAAACAAATGATACAGATTTTCAAGAATGATTTTTATTTATTTTGGTCTGCACTCTATGGGACATCTGGTGAAGAGGTTTGCTCCTGAGCAATACTGAATGATGGGAGGTTGGGGAAGTCTTGCAAGTGCAAAGTAGGCCATAGCAAGAGAGAAATCATAGAAGTAGAGGAGCAGTGTATGAAGGCTGAGAAGTACTGGGATGAACCTGCAGCTTGCTCTGCCTGAATATTAGCTAACTTTTTGAAAGTGCAGCTTTCAGAGTTTTAAGTTGAAGGGTTGTGCAATTACCCCTTTGGTTTGTTTGGTTTTATATTTTACTCTTTTTACTTTTTACTTTTCCCCTCTGAGACTGACCACACCCTCAACAAGTATTATAGTTTATTTTCTGTAAGTTAGTATTTCTTAAGATGGACTGTCTTCTGACTACAGATGACAAGAACTAGTAGCTAATCCTGCTTTTCTGGTTAGGTTATTGTCAACTTGATACAAACTAAGGACACCTGGGAAGAGGGACCATCAGTTAAATGTCTGTGGTCTATTTTCCTGGTTAATGTTGTACGTGGGAGAGCCCAGCCCACTGTAGACAGTGCCACCCTGGGCAGGTGGTCCTGGCTGAGAATAAGCAGAGGAGTAAGCCAGTAAACAGCATTCTCTCACATTCTCTGTTTCAGTTCCTGCCCTTAGGTCCCTCCTTTGAGTTCCTGCCTTATGATGGATTGTAAGCTGTCAGCCAAATAAACCTTGTCCTCTCCAACTTGTTTATAGCTGTGGTGTTCATCACACAACAGAGGAGCAAGCAGCAAGCTGTTCTTTGTACAATAAGAACAGTTGTAGTTTTTGTTTAAAGGTCTTAGGGAGTTCTTTCTTTAAAGACACAGCTGTTGGTAGGGAATTAGAACAAAGGTAAGTCCTTCATAGGAAGCTTCGTAAAAGACAGCAGGAGGATGGAATTTACATGCTTTAGTTCTGATGAAATACAGCTCAGTCTTTTCAAGGAAATTGTGTATTTTCATTGGAAAAAAATAATTAGATCAGGCTGTAGGGGCATAATTCTGGTTCCAATTTATTGCTTGTTAGAAAGCATGGTTACTCTTTCATACAATGTGTCTTGCTTTCTTAGTTTGCTGTTGATAATCTGCTATTCATATAAGAAAATAGATGGAAACAGTAATGATATCAACTTTGGTCCCACAATAATTTAAAGATTCTTTAGCTGTTTCCAGAAAACAATTTCTCTCAGAACACTCAATGTATTATTGCTATTTTTTTCTACACTGCTAAAACTTTATTTTTACTTACAAAGGTGACAAGGATATTAGTTTTTATTCATACCAACTATGGGCCAAGAATAGACTGGTTTTTAAATTTGTGTATAAATACATAATATTTGTGTATTTGCACCCTTTCCCCAACCTTCTCTCTAACAATGACTCTTCCAGTGTCCCCCAAATCACCTACTCTGAATGTCAAGACCTCTTCTTCTATTTTTATTTATATGTATATATGTGCTTATATACCTACAGGGTCCAATTATTGTTGCCTTTGTTTGCTTGTGTTTAAGACTGACTCTATAAGGATCAGGGTCTTGATTTAAAAAAAGACAGATGGAAGGAAGAAAGAAAGGAAACAAAGAATGGAAAAAAGGAAGGAAGAAAAAAAAGAAAACAAATTCTGGCCTTCAGTGTTGCTGGCCTGTAACCTTTAGTCTGTAGGTAAGAACTTGTGAGATTTTCATCAGTCCACATGTTGGCATGTCAATTGGTAAGGTCTTTGCAGAGTTTGTGCTAGCAGCAATGTTGCTGAAACTTCAAGGGAGCAATGTGCTTATCCTATCCTGCAGAACCTATCATGCAGCATCATGATCTGCAGAATCCTACAGTATTTCTATCCTCACTTTGACAATGTTCTCTGATTCCAAGGTGTAAATGTTGTGTTTTTGGTGTCCTATTTGGAGCTGCATACCTATGGCCACTTATTCCTTCCAATTTTACAAGATAGGGATTCAATAGCCTCCATCTGCCACAAAGAGAAGTTTCTTTTTGATGAGATGTAAGAGCTGCAATTAGCTATGTCTATAAGTATCAGTATTTAGAAAGCAATAGGAAACAACATTGCTTTAGTAAAATGGCAGTATTAGGTTCTCCTCCAGGGGCTATGAGCTCTCAAGCTATGGGTTCTTGGCTAAGTTACAATACTGGATAAGTATTCCTTCCAATTAGGTGGGCTTTAGGTCTAATTAGACAGCTGTTGGTTGTCCCTGAGATACAGGTATCAATATTGTATCATTGGAGATATGTTGCCAATTCTATCATTGCTGTGATCCCCAGGCTTTGTAGGTAGGTAGGATGATTGATTGTTTTTCTCTTTTGGCAACTTGCTGTATGATAATCTTTGTGTATGCTGTGAATATGTGTTACTACCATTGGTTAATAAAGAAGCTGTTTTGGCCTATGGCAAGACAACTTACAGCCAGGCAGGTAGTCTGAGCAGAGAGACAGGAGAATAAGGGCAGAATCTAGGAGATGGAATCCAGATGCCCAAGAAATAAGATGTTATTGTACCAGTAAGGCACTGGCCACATGGCAATAGAAGATTAATAGAAAAAGGTTAATTTAAGATGCAAGAGCTAGCTAGTTATAGCCTGAATTGTACATCAAACAGCATGTTATTAATATAAGCCTCTTGTCTTTATTTGGGACCAAATAGCTGCAGGACACAGGAAAGCTTCTGACTATAGCAGCTTGCAAAGTACCTTCTGTTACAATGAGAGCCCGCCTTTGCTGAAGAAGCTTCCATGTTACTCAGCTTGATTTATGCAAAGCTTGTGACCAAAGTTTGTGGTGTCTTAAACAGTGAGGTCTTGCCTTCATGTTTCAGAAGACAGCTAAGAGCAATGGCTATCACATGCATACACACACACACACACACACACACACACACACACACATACGCAGATATGGGAATGTGGGGGATGTCATGAACTTCCCTAACCAATAGCTTAAAGGACAACTCCTGCTTGGTGCAGAAGTTTCTGTCATACTCTTCAGGTATGGGAGAAACTTTATTCCATTATTGGGGGAGTAAGAGAATTAACACATCATATTCATATACACCTAAGCATATACATACACACACTTACAAATGTGTGTGTGTGTGTGTGTGTGTGTGTGTTTAAATGTGATTATAAAAACAGTAGGTTTCCTTATGGATTTTCCAAACATCCGGACTTGTACCTTCCCCTCATTGTTCATCCTCCTCATCCCCCTTCTCTAGCTGAGTCCTCCTTCCCTTTCCTCTTCATAGCACCTCTGTCCTGTTATCCCCACCTTTGATCTTTGTGTTCCTTTTCCTCCTGCAGTTCCCTTCTGTTTTCCTAGTATCTATGGTTACTCCAGGTTGTACAATAAAGTCTAAGGATTTGAATCTAGGAACTCATGTGGACCTGGGGTTACAAGACTGCTTAGTCTTGTTTCAGCCTCCATCTCTGTTAGGCGTCTGTTTAAGCTATTGATCTCTTCTTGCTTTAAACTTGGTGGTTCTTTTATTTTTAGAAATTTTTCCATTTCTCTTAGGTTTTTCCTAAAAAACCTGAAAGACGGACAATGTTTGTTTCTTTTTTTAAGAAAAAAAAGTATTTTCTTATAATTCTCTGAATTTCCTTGAGTCTGTTGAAATGCTTCCCTCTTCATGTCTAATTTTAGTAAGATGAGTCTCGCCTTTTTTCCTTTTGGTTATTTCAGGGTCTGTCAATATTCCTTGTGTTTGTTATTATTTCATTAATTTTTTCTTGTTTTTATTATTTCTTACCATCTGCTTAATTTGCCTTTATTCTTATTTTTCCAAATTTTTGAGGTGCAGCATTAAGCAATTTGTTTTTGCTTTTTCTGATTTTTTTTTAATATAGCCATTGAGGGCTATAAATTTTCCTCCTGGAATCACTTTTAACTGTGATTATAAGTGGACCTTTTAAAAACTGTGAGTCACTTTTTACTTATTTTCAGGATTTTAAAATTTTCTTCTCAATCTCCTGTTTGGTCTATTGTTCAGTCTCCATGAGTTTGTGTTATGTCTAGAGACTCTTTTGCTCCTGATTTTGAGCTTTACTGCATCATAGCCAGATAGGAAACATGGAGTTAGTAAGTGCTTTATACTTGTTGAGATTTGTTTTACATCTCCATATGTGGTCTATTTTAGAGAAACTCCCATGGGCTGCTCTGTAGAAGCAGAGTATTTGATGAAATACTGGGGTAAAATAGTTACTCTTTGTTATGTTTATTTGATTAATGAAGTCAATTAATTACAATGTTTCTCTATTTTTGTCCAGATGACCTGTCTATTGGAGAAATTGGGGTGCTGATATAACCAAACATTACTGACTGAGATGGGATCAATTTAATTTGAAGTCCAGTAAGAGTGCTTTTTATAAAATTGAGTGTGCCAGAACTTGGTGCACATATGCTAAGAATTGTAATGTCTTCTTAGTTAATTGCTCCCTTAATCATAATTAAGTGTACTTCTTCATCTCTTCTTATTAACTTTGGATTGAAGGCTATTTTGTTAGATATTAGGATATCAAAACCGGCCTTTTTCTGATTTCATTTTCTTTGAACACTTTTTTCTAAATCTTCCACTTTTAGGAAAATGAGATGACACCAGGAAAAAATATCATCTTTATTATTCCACTCTGCTAACCTGTATTTTTTGATTGGAAGTTGAGTTTATTAATTACTGAAAACTGAATGCTGTTTGCTGTCACTTTGTTAATTTTCTCTATTTATGTTCTTAGTTTTATTTTGTGATTTAGTAGTTATTGCTATTTGTTTTTTTGCTATAGTCTCATGGTTGTGCTTACTTCTCTCTTCAGCCTGAAGTATTTTTATAGAATTTTCTGGAAGGCTGATTTGTAGACATGAATTTTTTTTAGCATGTTTGTATCATAAAAAGATTTTGATCATGCCAGATAGTTTTGTTGGGTAAAGTAGTCTACGCTGGCATATATGGTCTTTTAGAAATTAAGAGTACATTTATTCAAGAATTTTTGTCTACTAAAGTTCCCATTAAGACACTGGCTGTTACTATGACTGTTTATTCTCCTGTGCAATTCACATTTTTTTAAACAGTTGTGTGTCTGCTATGAGATCCCAGCCTGATTAGGTTGAGTGGAAGTGTGCTTCTGTTTTTGTTGGTGTCTGAACTTGGTTGGCTTCAGGTCAAGTAGGATGAGTGAGCAGGTCATTTCTTCAAAGACACAAGTGTTGATTCTTGCCTAGAGAGAAGGAGTGGTTCTAATTCAGTAGAACATGTGTCACACAGGAATCTTAGAACCCTCAGACATTGCTTTGTGAAGTCCAAGAAAGTTCCCTGCAGTGGCTACCAGCCAGATTTCATCATGGAAAGTTAGCATGGGACAGTGGACCAGGTAGAATCTCTGCAAAAATCACAAAAATGTGTCCCTGGGTGGGCCTGTGTTTGGAGAGCAGCTTAGGTCTAAGAGCCTAGAGCAAACTCAGCCAGAGAGGTCCATATATGGGTCTAGGCTAAAAGACATTGTAGAAGCAGCTCCTGCCCAGCCTGGAGGGGCAGTGCAAGGTGAGGGTCCTAGGTCAGAACAGGCAAGAGAGGGCAAGGATTCAGCTGTCTCTGAGTATGGACCTGGAAAGGGTAAGCGAATTCAAGAGCTCTAACCTAAAGTTTCTCTGTAATGTGCTGCACTTCCGAAGCAAGTGTAAGAGGTGAGTGTTAGTAATAGTTTACTTATTCTGTGAGTATAAGCTGACAAGCCCGAGTGCCACCGTTGCTACAGAGCAAATGTCTGTGTTCCATGTAAGGGTTTATATTGAAACCATATCCCTAGTGGGATGGTGTCTGAAGGTGGAGCCTCGGGATTTGGTTCAGTCACGAGAGGAAAGCCCTCAAGGAGAGGATTAGTGTCTTTTTTTTATGAGGCTCCAGACAGCTCCCTCAGCCCTTTTGCCATGTGAGGACATGGAGAAAGAGATCATCCATAAACCAGGACCTAGGGCTTCCCACTCAATGTTTTCATGATTATAGACTTCCCATTTTTTACAACTGTAATCATTAGATCCCTATTAAATTTAAATTTTAAAATCCACTAGGAGGGCCAGACACGGTGGTAGCACATATCTTTAATCCAAGCCATGAATTGTCAGGGGTAAACTGATTTCTGTGGGTTTGAGGCCATTCTGGTATACATAGTGAGTTCCAGGTTAGCTAGAGCTACATAGCAAAACTCTGACTCAAAGGTGAAATAAAATACAGAATAAAATTCACTGAGTTTATATGTTTGTAGGACACCTGAACAAACTGAGGTAAAGACAGTAGATGTGTGGTAGTTTATAATAAAGTCCTTGCCTTTGTGAATGTTAGAATTGTAAATTCAGAAATCAGCAAATAAATATAATATTTTCTCAGTAGTTAAGCCTACACTCACCTGGATGGAGGAGCCATTGCTAGGCAGTCTACTGGGGAACTGGTCCTGAGCTTGCTCCTCTCTTGTCATCTGTGGATACCTGCAATCAGCATCATGGAACAATGTTTTTCCTGGCTAGACATGATTGTAGATTTGGTTGTAGAGCACAGTGTCTGCATTTATGTTTTGTCAGCTGTCTTTGTCCTGGTTGTTAGAGCTCAGTCTGTGTCTTCTGGAAGTCAGATAGCTATGGAGCTAACAACTGCCTGTCCCCGTTAGCTCCCTGCCAGCCCAGAGCCCCACCCCTACCCCTGTTTCTGGTAGGTTTTGTGAGAAGCCTGGTTTTAAGTGAATAGAAAACAAGTGGCATTGATAACTCATAGTTTTCAGTGTGAATAAACATTAAATTCTTCTCCTTGAATCTTTTAAATTCAGGCCTGATCATTAATAATTCATATACAAAGTGGATATACCCCATATAGGAGACTTTTTCTACATTTTTCTCCTTTGTTTTTTTCCTCTCTTTTTTAGGTACTACTTTATTCTTGCAGTGAGTCTCAAAATCAAAAAAAAAAAAAATTCCTGGTCTTTTTAAGGGTAAAAGTGATTTTTTTTTATCATAAATAAGTTTTTAAAGTGTGGGTACTTATACTGTATAATAAGAGCATAGTAAACCTTGGAAGGGAAATTTTAGAAGAGTATTTAGGTATAGATGATAAACACTACTTTAAAAGCAGAAACTCATTTCTCCCAGTGTGTGCCAGCTACAGAGACAGTTTATTGAGAAGCACAAAGAAAAGCACATGTAGCTGTAACTGTGAATATGGGTCAGCTGTGAGCAGCTAGGCAGAGTGTCTGTATCTATGGGCCTTTGTGATAATTGGCTATGTATGTAGTCTTTGGACAGTATGTATCTACCCCCTGGGACAAGGACTCAATAAATGAGATAATCAAAGAAACTATAAAATTTAATGCCCCCCATACATCCTATGTTTAAAGCTTGTCCAATGGTGCTGTGAAAGGCAGAGGTGATCACAGGGGTGAGGCTTAGTCGGAAGGCATAGCTGAGTGGGAACATCATCTTTGGGGCAAATATGACCCTGACCTTAAACCTTTGACTCTTTGCTTCCAGGTCAGCTTCAACTGATCAGCTTTTCCTGTTATGCTCTTCTGCTGTTATGTGCTGCTGGAGAAAATGAGACTATGTATTGACAGCCCTGAAATCAGGAGCCAAGAGAAATGTTGTCTTTTCCTTTTAAGAAAGGAACTCCCGGAGCACAGGCCAGTTGTGCACTTATTTACTTTGTTTCAACAATTTGATGCTGTCTAACTAACTTATCTCTCTCTTCCTTAAAATCCAAGAACTAGAATTTATAACTTTGGCCGGAATGTTGCATTTTCCCCATTTTATTCAAAGCCTGTCTGACAGCTCACAGGGAGCAGCTTAATGAACTCAAGAAGTTCATTAAAAGTTGTTGTGAGTAGTTGTCTACCAGTTCCTGCACATTGCAGATACAGGTGCTCTGGGCAGGAGAATAGTGTAGTTGAGCAAAAACATGGACAGTAACCTCTTGGCAAAATGGCAATCCTAGGATCCTATGATGTAAAACTCAGCCAACAAACACTATTGCAATTATGATGGTTGCTCTTTCTCACATCCTTGGATGCTACCATGACCCTCTCTTACCCCTGAACCCAAACAGCTGTGGTGGTGAAAGGCAAAGTTCCAACAAATAGCCCTGGAATCAAGTCATTGCTAAACTTCACTCCAAAGAAAACAGGGCTTAAATAGGAATATTATTATTCTGTGTCTGGAGCCACTGGTTGTCTGGATTCTCCACCTAAGTGTGCAGCTGAGTTATGTTCAGGGCACTGTCAACAGGTTTTCTTGAATGGCAGCCTCATTAGGATCAGGAGAAATTATACTTGCTTTCTTTTAATACCTTTCTTTATTTTTCAAATGCAGATACAAATAGAATACATCTCACAAAGCATGTCCTGACATTGGTCCCTAAAATATGCACAGGATGTGGCACAACACTGGGTGCTGTTTTTAAAAAGAGCAAGCTGCAGGGCCTTGCCCTTCTATCCAAGAACTCCCTTCCCTCTCCTAGCACATAATCTTGCACATATGCTGTGCTAGAAAGAAATATTCTTGAGCAAACTTGAGGACCATTAATAGATTTCTGTGCTTTGTCTGCTTGAATCTTTTAATACCTTCCCCATGCCAATGCCTTTCAACTAAAGAGAGGGATGCAGTGGTGTGCAATGTACAGATGACACCTGTTTTAAATATTGGTGATGGAGTGTTACGTACTTCTGGAACATTCTAATGAAAGACACCTGGAGGAATTTGTAGCAATTCAGGAAAGTCCACTCAGACATTTTAGGGGAACATCTCCAAGAGGTCAAGAGGTTATGAATTCTTCATGGGATGTTGTGATTGAGTTCGGGATGAGTTTGACACGACAGGAGTAAGGTCCACAACTGATGTACTATGTTTTGGACTTTCAGTGTTGTGGACTCCAGTCGAGTGAGCCAGAATGGGGAAACTTCTGAACTGAAAAAGCTGCTTAGTATGGAAAGGAGTATTTAAATGAGGAAGATAAAAAATAAGTCAGAATAAAATAATTGCTATGTTCACTTAGATATCTGAAATGGCTTCAAACTTGTGAAATTTGTTGTTTTACTTTATTTTAATTTAATTCATCCATTTGTACTCAGTAGAAAAATTTTGACAACACTAGGTTTCTAGGTGCTGCTCTGGATATGTATATGTACAAAGCAGAATGCCTGCCTAAAGCTGTGTTCAGTGAGAAGACCTGACATACAGAACATCAAGAGCAGTGTGCAGAACAGAAACATCAAGACATGTGTAATGAAGCCTCTTCACGGAGGGCTCAGTCATTTAGGATGCCATAGGAAGGAATTACTGGGGAGAAAGCCCACAATCTGATTGTTAAAGAATTTACTAAACTTTACCAAAACTTGACTAGACGAAAGCATCTACATGATCATATCTAGAGCTGTGATCATGACAATACAGACAGATTGCAAAATTTTCCAGGCAGTTGATGGCAGGGATTCGGAGATTATTGGCCAGAACTGGAAACTGGGACCAAAGCATGGGAATCCTTAGAGATCATAATAGGAGGCTTCTAGAGTCATGCTGTGCAGGGTGTGGATTTGGCAGGGTGACACAGCTCAACAATGACTCAACTGTTAGCTCTCTCTGGCTGGGATGTGAAAGTATATTTAAAAGAACAGGCATAGAGGTGAAGCAATTTCAGCAGGAATCTTTTAGCAAGGGCAAGGGTCTGAACAAGGAAGCAAATTTAGGAATGGAGAAGAGAGAGAATATGATTAGCAGGGGTTAGTCAATAATCAACCCTAGAAAGAGACACACCAGGGATTGAAAAGAATCCAACTCACTCTGTCTTATGATATATAAATAAGCTTTTTTTCTATCACTTTGGAACACAGGTATAGCAAAGTGGAATCATCTCTATTTCATATGTTAACATAGGCCAAGTTCCTACTTCTGAGCAATCACATACAGTTTCTTCTGCTTAGAATATAAAATTACCTATTTTGCTTTCTGCTGAGTTCCTCCTTATCCTTTAAGTATAGATTAAAAGTCATTAACTCAGAGTAGTTATCAATGTCTACCTTCTTTAGCAGGCAATCTCTCTTATTCTTGTTTTTTTCCTAGACATGGAGCATCATTTCTAATTACCCTCCTCTTTGCCAATATATGGGCATCCACACCATCTCACATTTGTCTTCCAGTATACCCTCAGGAGGACACAGCTGTCACTGAGATAGTATTGTTCAGACAGAGCTTTTCCTGAGCAGTGTGTAGGAACTTATTCCTGAGAAACTGTAGGAAGTGTCCCTGGGGCAGCTTATCACTTACATACTCTGGGAATTCCTGCAGATGTTAAGGGTAGAAGACACAAGCTGTGTGTTGGTTACACAATAACACATGTTGAAATTCCAGCTTCTTCATCTCTGAAAGTGACCTTTTTTTAGCAGTACAGTCTTCACAATGGTAGTCAAGTTAAAGAAAATCTTTAGGCTAGTTCCCAACTAAATATTACTGGCAACCTCATAAATAGGTGATGTGGAGAAACTGAAGAGACAGGAAGAGAAGACATGTCTAGAAAGCAAAGAATGCCTTAGGCTTCCAGAGGCCAGGGAAAAGCCAAAGAACAGACCCTTCCTCAAGCCTTCAGAACATGACCTTGCTAAGACTTGTAATTTTGAGACAAACATCTGAAGTTTAAGCCACTTAGCTTTGGGTATTTTGTCACAGCAGCCCTAAGAAGCAAGTACAGCACCTCAGAGGAAACTCATAGTCCTGGAGTCACATGAACGTGCAATATTCAAGGGGAAGTAGCTACCTTGACTTCAGTTTTCACCTCCAGACTCTGGATGCTCCTTACTCCACCTTGCCTATAGCTCTGTGCTAGAGCTTGTATTCTGAACAATAAGTGCTAAAATGTGGGGAAATATCATCAGCTGAGTGTTAATTCTTGGAAATTAGGGCAAGAACAGTTTATCACCGTTCAGACCAAGAGCAATGAAATTATATGTAGCCGAATGGAATACTTATCCTAAAAATAGTGAGTGCTTTTATACTAAAAATATGAGAAAGAGTATCTATAGAGAACTGTTGGTAAATAAGAGGGACTTCTGGATTTAAACAACTAAGTTGCATTTTATGCTACAAAGAAACAGAACTAAATAGTGATCTTTATCATTTTTGTCCCAATTTATTTATTTCTGTTAGCAATTAGTCTTTTAACTGGCATATTCACAGCATATTAAAATAAACTTGGAGCCCAGTCATGTACTAAAACACATTTGCTCCCCACCCCCCATTCCTATTCCTTCACACTTTTCCCAACTGGCTATGTAGCTAGTGCTAAATATACTTTTAGTATTTTATGAAATATAAGAAATTATTTATAAAACTTAAGCTGCCAGTACAGTTTCAAATCTGTTAATAACAAAGTTTTTAGACAATATCTAAAACTCAATTTATAATACTGCTTGCTTCCCTCTGAATGCTAGATTTTAGTTATCAAGTCAAACAAATGACTTGAAAGAAAGAAAGAAAAGAAGGAAGGAAGGAAGAGAGAAAGAAAGAAAGGGAAAAGATAATGAGATGGTGATGGTTCAGTTGGTAGAGATGTAGAGATGTTTGCCGCATCTCTGGAACAGATGCCTGTAAATTGTCCTCTAATCTGCTCAGTATTCATATCTCTCAACCCCATCTTCATCCACACAATAAATACATATAAATAAATAAATATTCTTTAAAATTAAAAAAGGAAGAAATAAATGTATAAAAAGAAATCCAATTAATTTGATGATATATCCATATAATTAACCATAAATTAGGGGGGCTATATTCTATACATAAAACCTATTTTGTATGTTACTATGTTCCAAGAACAGTCTCATTTTTAAAGTGTCTCACTCAGGCTGAGGGCCAAGATGGATCTGCATGATAGAAGACAAGTTTTTCTCACACACATATCTATCAAGCATTTTGCTTCATCTGCTTCTTAGAGGAATACAAGTGAAGGCCAAAGTAATAGGGTAAAGACAACAAAACGTCACACAAAGAAAGAAAGACATATATCCCGTGATCAATAGTGAATTGTTACATGAACCTGAGTAGATGTTTATGTAGCAACTTTTGAAATTTTCTTTTTAAATAGCAAGAAGTTTGTTGATGCTTTAAAGGATAATTTTATGAATAAATACTCCCTAAGTAAATGACACCTTATCCATTGACGTGCTAGTCTCCAAAACATGTATTGATCAGGACATGAACTAAGGTGAAAGGTCCTCCGAGAAGAACATAAACTATGGTCCTGTCTCCAGGTTTGCTTGGTGTAGACTGCCTACTGGCAGAGCTGTGAGATCTGACACAGCTAGCTGGTTAATAACAGCCCTTCTCTGTGAAGTACAAACCACCTGACATTTACTAAGTGCTGCTCAGGAAACACACACACGCATTTCTAATGTTTTACTTACATTATACCCAATAATTTGACTACAATATCCCATAAAGTATGCATAATTAACTCTACACACTCAAGAGGAAACAAGCTTAGACAAATGAGTACACTTCTATGTATCATGCAGTCTAAAGGGAGTGAAACGTAAGGCTATATCAGTCGTCTCAGACATAAACACATTTAAAATACTTATTTTTTAAAAGGCATTTCCATGGCTAAACAGAGGTCAGTAATGTCATAGTGATAAAAAATAATTATTTTTTTCTACAGACATTTTAATAATAGAATTCTTGTAGAGCTGAATGTCAATGTGGGTGTAGCTTAGAACATATCTTGGGGGGAATATAGTCAGAAGTTCCTAGACTAGCCTAGCACCAAGGTCTGGACCTGCAGCCACTTAATCCCAAATAATTAAGCAAAGGTTATATTAATTACAAACTGTTTGGCTTATTGCTCAGCCTCATTACCAACTAGCTCTTATAACTTAACTCAACTCATTACTGCTAATCTATATCTTGCCATGTACTTCACATCTTGCTTCTTAGGTGGCTAGATTGTATCTCCCCAACTCTCCATTTTTCCTCTGAGTATGCTTTAGTTTCTTGCCTGACTCTAAACTGACTTGTCATAGACCAAAACAGTCCCTTTGTTAGCCAATGGTAATAAAGCATACTCACAGCATACAGAAAAACAATCCATATCTGGACAATGCCCATGGAGATCAGAAGTGGGGCAAGGGAGCCATTACATACAGTTACAGGCATTTATGAGCCACAGGATGGGTTGTGCATGCTGAGATCTGAACTGTGGCTCTGATAGATCAGTAAGCACTCTTAAATAAACACTGAACCACTTCTCCAGATAGGAAGAGACAGAAATTTACTTTGACATTGAATCAGACTTTCTTAATGCAGTTCTTTTTCTGTTAACATGGGTATTATCTTTAGCAAAAATGCATAGACTTCTATTTTTTATTGTTTACACACATATGTATGTGCACGCACACACACACAAAGAAACAAGCAAATAAACAAAAAAAAAAAAGCTGCTAAGTTAATTTAGTGTTATTTACATGCATATGTGTTTAGGGTTCTTCATGATAGTTTTATGTAAATTTAACAAAGCTATTTTCATTCGGGAAGTAGGAACCTCAATTGAAAAACACCAAACAAGTTGGTAAGTCTGTGTTACATTTTCCTAACTAGTGATTGATATGGGAGTTACCAGTCCATTGTGGGTGGTGCTACCCCAAGGCAGATAGTCCTGGGTGTGTAAAAGAACAGACTGAGAAATTCATGAAGAACAGCCCAGTAAAATGCACTTATTCATAGTCTCTGCTTCAGTTTCTGTCTCCAGGTTCTAGCCCTGTGTGGATCTGCCCAGAATTCCCTCAGGGGAAGGTATCTTCCCCTCCCCTACTTGTTTCCTGTGAGATTTTCACACGGATGTAGCCTCACTAGTCTATTTGCACTTTCGCCGTGTGCTTTGGTACAATCTTTGAGAGTTATTGCTCAGACTAAGTGTTGTTAACTTGGTCTCAGATGTTTTCTTCTGGCTCTTTATTATTGTAAAGCCTTACATTTACAGATAAACCTTTGCACTTCATTTCTGTGCATACTTTAAGACAAAAACCCAATTTCATATTCAATTTCCTCGGCACTCATTATTATGGAGACTGTTCTCTGGCTGTTGTTCACTCCACTTGACTGGTCATGGCTCAGTTATGGGCGTTCGCTGTTGTCCTCTGGGTCTCTTGGCCTCTCACTTACAACAGTTTCATAGTGCTTTGATTACGGTACCTCTCAGAAAGCAGGATCCTGCCAGCTCTCTTCTTCCTCTTAAGATCTGGAACAATCAACCTTTTAGAATTGCTTTTTCTGCTTTCAAATATGTCATTAAGATTCTGGTAGGGATTTGCATTGAATCTAGAGACTGCTTTGGTAAAATATTTTAATAATAAATACAATTCATGACTCATAGTCTTTCTGCTTGTATTTTTTTTTTGAGCAATGCTTTATAGGTTTTTTAAAAGTTTTTTTTCTTTCCTTTCTTCTTCCTTTTTTATTTATTTAGGTTATTTATTTATGTTCACACTATGGCACACAGCCTGAAGAAAGGAGACTAATGAGAACCTATGTTCCCCCTCTGCCATGTGGAATCAAGAACCAAACTCCAGCTGTCTCACTTTGGTCAGTGCCTTTCATGACTAAGACCTTACCAGGCTTTAGCTGGACAACTTACTGCCTTCTTATTTAAGTTAACTGAGATATAATTCATTTTAATAGTATAAGTGGGATTGTTTTCTTCATTTCTATCTTGTTCTCATTAGTATATGGAAACTCAGTTGCTCATTTGCATGGTTGCTGTTTTTATGTGACCAGAAACTGAACTGAATTCATTTATAATTTCCAGCACATAGGTAATACGTATGTGTGTGTGTGTGTGTGTGTGTGTGTGTGTGTGTGTGTTGTGATGTCATCTTTAGAATTTCCTCTGTATAAATAACAGTCTATAAAGTAATGTCATTTTATTTCTATTTCAATTTTGGTGCCTTTAAAATTTTTTACCTTTTAAAATGGGAAACACTGTTTTCTCTAGGCATAGCATATGATTTTAGTTGAGGGATTTTCATATTTAGCCTTTATAATATTAAAGCAAGTTTATTCTATTTTAATTTGTGGACTGTTTTAATTATAAAAGTATATTGAATTTTATTAGATACATTGGATCAAATGCTCATGCAATTAGTAAGCTTGCTCTCTTGATGTCACGGATTACATTGATTGATTACAGTTAGTCCAGCCATCTTGGTACCCCAGAGATAAACCTCACTTATCATACTGCATGGTCATTTTAAGGTACTGTTGATTTTGTATGCTAGAACTTTTGTATCTGTTTTCATCTGGGAGAGTGGATTGGATTTTCTTGCACTATCCTTTTCTGTCTTTGATGTGAGAGTAATACTAGCCTCATAAAGTCAATTTGGAAGTAATCTCTCCTTTCCAGTTTTTGGAAGAATTTAAAAAGGATTGACATTAATATTTTAAATGTTTGCTATAATTTACCATTAAAGCCATGTGGCCCTGGGCTTTTCCTTTTTGGAAGCATTTTGATTGCTAATTCAGTCTCCTTACTGGTATGGGCTATTCAGGTTTCCCTTGATTTTTTTTTTTTTTTTTCTTGATTGAAACTGGAAAGTCTAAGAATTTGCTCATTTGTTCTACGTTATCCAATTTGTTGACATATGTTTTGCACAGTAGCTTCTCTTTTTTTAAAAATACAAAACACCAAATTACTTTTCCTAAAGGAAAAAATTCCCAATTTGATTTTGTGTGTCATTTTTTCAATATCCTGTTTCATTTGCATTTGATCTGGTTCTTATTTCCTTCCTAATGATAATTTGAGTAAAATTCATCTCTCTCTTTTTTTTAATTCTTTGAAGAATAAAATTGGTTTATTTGAGGCATGCTCACTTTTTCATCTAGGTATTTATAATCCTAAAATTCTATAATAGCACTGTTTCACCTCACTATGCTAGTCCATATATTTTCTCTTGGAATTTTTCTCTGCGTATTTACATTGAATCTTTTGATTTCCATATATTTGTAAAATTTACAGCTGAATTTTTGGTAGATTTTTTTCTCTTTTCTTTTAGCCCTTTGGGGGTCTGACACTCAGCTCCCAAATAACTCAGATGCAGGCTTATTCTTTCTTATGAATGCCTGGCCCTTGCTTGACTTGTTTCTTGCCAGATCTTCTTAATTTAAATTAGCTCATCTACCTTTTTCCTCTGGAGTTTCACCTTGTCTTATTTTTGTATATCTTACTTCCATTCTTAGTGTGTGGCTAGCTATGTGACTGGATGGCTAGACCTTGGAGTCGTCGTCTTCTTCTTCTTCTCCTCCTCCTCCTCCTCCTTCTTCTTCTCTTCTTTTTCTTCTTCCACCTTGATCTCCTCCCAGATTTCTCCTATTTATTTTCTCTGCTTTCCAGCCCTGTCTATTCTTTCTTCTGCTTTGCTATTGGCTCTTTAGCTCTTTATTAGACCAATCAGATGTTTTTGACAGGCAAGGTAACACAGCTTCACAGAGTTAAACACATGCAGCATAAAGAATGCAACACATCTTTGCATCATCAAACAAATGTTCCACAGGATAAACAAATGTAACACATCTTAAAATAATATTCTACAATAATTTCAAGCTGTTGCTTTCGTATTTTATTATATTATAGTCACAACAGATTCAATTCTTTTATTTTGTGGTCTAACATGAACTCTGCTCTGAAGGGGTATCCTGGGAACTTCAGAAGAATGCACAGTAGTATTTTGAAGAAGAATGGTCCCCAATGAGAGTGGTGCTAAGAGGTGTGGCTTTGTGAGTAGCTGTGGCTTTATGGGAGGAAGTATGTCACTCTGGGGTTCAGCATTGCATCTCCTTTGCTCAAACTATATTTAGTATGACACAGTGTTTTCCTTGTAAAAGTTGCTGTGGTCATGGTGTCACTTCGTATTAATAGAAACACTAACTAAGTTAGAAGTTGGTAGCAAGACTGGAGTATTGCTATGATAGGCCTGATCAGACTTTCATTTGGGGAAATGTGGACTTTGGAACTTTATTTTGGATTAGAAAAGCAGTTGAACACATTAAGTAGGGTTTACTGAGCAATCCTAGAAGAAACATGGAAGAATGTAATGCTGAGGGTGATTTGAACTGTAAGGTCTGGCTCAAGAGTTTTCAGAGGAGAAGAAAGTTAGTATGTAACCTAGAGACTCTTCTTGCGTTATTTTGGTAAAGAATATAGCTGCTTTTTGCTTTTGTTTAAAAAAAAAAAATCTGCCTTAGGCTAATTTGAAGAATTTTAGACTAATTGCTTTTGCAGAAGAGATTTTAAAATAGCCTAGTGTGGACTGTGCTGTGTGGTTATTAGTGGCTGTGCATATTGTAGATCTATACTGAAATGAAACTGGCTGCACAGGGAAGGTTATAAAATGTACAGTTTTAAGATAAAAGGGACTTGAGGAAGTAGAATGGAGCTAAGTCCTGTGTTCAAGGAGATAAACAGATTAAAGAAAACCCTGCGTTAAATGGGATAAAGAGAATAGAGTGGTGACCTCAGAACAAGATCCCATCTAGTTAAGCTTCTAACTTGTGAAAAGTAATTAAATAAAAGTTAAGAACCAAGTGTTGTGGTATATGCCTGCCTGTAATTCCAGCACTCAAGAGGCAGACAGCTCTCTGAGTTTGAGGCCAGTATGGTCTACAGATCAAGTTTTAGTGCAGAGAAATTTAGGCATCAAAGGAAATGTTAAATAACAGAAAACTGGTGAAGATATAGTTAAATGAGGGAACCACAAGCAGCAGAACTTGGCAGCTTCTGCCATGGGGTTAGGGTTAGGGTTATAATTGGTCATAAAGCAAATATCAACAGATACAAAAAAATGGAAATAATCCCTGGTATCATATTGGACCACCAGGTCCTAAAGTTAGAGTTCAACAACATCAAAAATCACAGAAAGCCTACCAACTCATGGAAACTAAACATCATTCAACTGAACCACCTCTGGTTCAAGGAAGAAATTAAAAAATAAATCAAAGACTTCCTAGACTTTAATGAAAATGAATCCACAACGTACCCAAACTTGTGGGACACAATGAAGACAATCTTGAGAGGAAAATTCATAGCACTAGATGCCTATAAGAAAAACCTAGAGAAATCTCACACTAGAGAACTATCAGCAGAGATGAAAGCCTTAGAACAATTAGAAGCAAACTCACCTAGAAGGAGTAGACAGCAGGAAATAATCAAACTTAGAGCTGAAATCAATACAATTGAAACGAAAAGAACATTACCTGGAAACAACCTAGATGCCCCTCAACTGAAGAATGGATTAACAAACTATGGTACATTTACACAATGGAGTACTACTCAACAGTGAGAAAAAATGATATTCTAAAATTTTCAGACAAATGGATGGATTTGGAGAATATCCTCCTGAGGTAGGTCTCACAAACTCATAAACAGGGGATGTACTCACTCATTGGTGGACTTTAAAAAAAAAAAGCTAAGCATATCCAAGCTGCAAACCACAACCACTGAACAGCCAGGGAACTGAAACACCCTGGACTGATGAAACACCTGACTCAATCTTGATGTGGGTGTGAGGAAAGCAGATCTTCCTGGAGTGGATGTTGAACTAAGCCACCTTGGGACCTAGGGACCTCCTGCTCTTGCTGGGGATGAGATAAACTTATGGAGAGAAGAGTGAGTGACTGGGAGTGGTGGGAGGGGCAAAGGAGCCTGAACAAGGGGATATGTGGATAAAAATAAATAAATAAATAAAAATAAATTAATTAATTAAAAAAAGAGTTGCCAAGGTCATGGTATTTTTTCACAGCAATAGAAACCTTAATTAAGACAGTGTTAAGTAGAGTATTATTATTGGGCTATTTTGATATATAATGTGATCCATGGCCACTGTATTCTTGTTTACCTTTGCCTGGTTATTCTGTTATTGAATATACAACTTTATTATTATTACTATGTTGCTATTTGTTCATATTTTTCTTCATTTGCCTTTCTATTTAGGTGTATTATTGAACATATATTTACAACTGTCATATATTCTTGGTTAGTGTATCTTGCAATATGGTATAATGTCTTTATTCTTTTTTATTTTCTTCCATTGTTGTATAATTTTAAATTATCAGTGATACTATCTTCTAATTGACTGAGTCTACTCCTCTTTACCGCTGTTGAAAGTTTAGCTCTTTGTTCCTTTACAACTTTGTTGAGATTCCCATGTTTAGACATCATTTGCCTGAGTTTATCCATCATCCTCAAAAGCATCATTTTAAATTTGTTGTCACATAACATGTGTATTTCTACCTTTTGGGCATCAATTCCTAGGAATTTACTCTGTTCTTTTACTTGGTATATGAGTCCTTATTCCTTTATGTGTCTTGTTATTCTGCGTTGAGATCTTCAAAACTGAAATATGCCTTTTCTAGTTTCATTAGACTTGATTTTTAAACTGGTATTTTCCCCCCAAATCAACCTATGTAGGAGATTTTACAGAAATATTTGTTGTTGCTGTTTGTTTTATGTGTCTTCTCTGGTCTGTGTTTGTGAATCCCCTATTAGAGAGATGTATTTTCTTTGTTCAGTAGTGCCTAATCTCTTCCTTTCTCTGGTCCCTGTCTGCAGTACCATCCTCTGAAACACTATTATATTGTTCCATTCTCTTCTCAGTGGAATTCTGAGAAGAATTCTCAGAATTGGCCCCCAGCATCGCTATACAGCAGACATAACACATACCAGCTCCTTATGCTGTGCTCTGAAAATCCAGAACATTAGACAAAATGTCCAGACTTTTCCACTACCATCCTCAGTAGTCCAGAGCTGAAAGCTTCCCTGCTGTATATGGCCCTGTGACAGAAGAAGAGTCCATGCTGCTGAGGTGTTATAAAATGTCTTTGATTGGATTAGTTTCATTCCAGAGTGCAAGTACCACTTAACTTGTTTCTGAATTTCTCATGGAAAGAAATTACCCAGGTACTTTTGAATTGTTTCTATGGGAGAAAAAATTTCTATGTCTTTGTATTCTTGTATTTTCTTGCTCTCACTTTCCTCATGCTTTCCTTTTATTACTATTATAACTTATTTTTTATTGAATGTTTTTATCATTCCAAGCAGTTATAGTGCCTGTGAGAAACATGTCTTTGCCTCTTCTCACTCCCAAAGTGTTCGTCTTGGTGTATGGTAATTACAACCAATTATAACTTGTATAATATTACTTAAAAGTTATGCATAAGTGTAGCAATCAATAAAAATTTATAGTGTGAAACAGAACTGTCAAAAGATAGAAGAAAAGTATTTGTAACTATAAAATTTTCAGAACTCAGTATTTCAGGGAAATAGTCTTTCATAGAAAGAACATAATGGATATTACAGTAGCTTTAAAAATACATTACAAATCAACAGAAAATATAAATAATGGATTTACAGAGATCAGAGCAAACACTAAGAGCAATTTGAAGTTATTACAATAAGAAAATCAGCGTCCAAATCCACAGACATAGATGATGACTAGAGAACATGTGAAGGAGCTTTCAGTCCAGGAAATGGAGTAGACTAACTCTCCCAATTGCTATGTCAAATACAATTAGATGCTATGTATATTATATTATAAAGCCAAATAAAAATTCTGTAAAAGGCAGAGAAAAACCAGATCCGCCAGTAACTTACACACTAGAACAATGGGGAGAAGTGCTCTTGTACTTTCTTTCTCCTTATAAATTTCAGTCACTTGAATAGGCCCAGAACCCCAAAATATCAGCAGATGTCAATAAACAAAAACAAACAGCTTTAGCTGGAAGTTTCTCTGTCTATCCAAATAGAACTAAAAATAGCAAGAGATGCTTATCAGAGGCAGTCTTTTAACACAGGAGGGAAAACAAATACCATAAATGTATCCACACAAAATAGCATAGTCCAAAACCTTTACCATTGCAAGTTTTAAAAAAGATTTCCAAACTGTTGCCTCTAGACCTGTGGGTGTCAGAAAAAAAATGTGTAGTAATCTGATTACTGTTCTAAGATAGAATGAAGCTAAGAGGACTTTTAACCAGAAAAATCAGTTTCTGAAAAAAAAAATTATGTAGTAAGAAATACCAAACTCTCCTTTTAAGCTTTTCAACCATGTTTGCCAGTCAAACCAAAAAGTTTACATTGTCTTTGCTGATTAAAAATCTATACAAAGTAAATATTTAAAATAACTATAATTCAAAAATTAGAAGGTAAAGGGTTTAAAGAGAGTTCAAATTTCTATATTTTAATACAGCTGGTAAAATGACAGAATCAGTATACTCCAATGTTGTGTATTATGTAACACACTAGGTAATAACAAAGAATGATATAAAAAGAGATAGACCCCTGCTGAAGAATATTATTTTAACTGGGCTGCTTATCTTTGTACTCTGTAAATATGTATTATTACTCTCATTGGTTAATAAAGATATGACTGACTGATAGCTGAACAGGAAGAGATTAGGAAGGAGAGCAAAAGTAGAAGGATGCTGGGAACAAGAAGGACAGAGTTTGAGGAGTCACAAGCCAGATGCAGAGAAAAAAGGACATGTAAGAAATGAGGTAATAAGCCATGAGCCAAGTTGTACAACTTAGAAAATAATTTAAGTTATAAGAGCTAGTTAGTAACAAGCCTAAACTACCAACTAAGCATTTATAATTAATATTAAGCCTCTGCGTGATTATTTGGGAGCAGCTACCAGGACACAGAGAAATGCCACTGATAAATGGTATCCAATGTTGGGGAGGAATGTCCATATAAGACCTAACAAAGCTTAAAAAATGATTCTAAGCACACAAAAGCAGAGTCAAATGTATCCTTCTGATAACCTTGAGTAGGCTCTGTTTGATAGTGGCAAATAGAGGCATATTTCTTTATGAGGTAGCTTCCTGGCTTGCTGTTAGTAGCAAACATGGACAGAGCTATCTTTAGAGACCCTGCTACTGAATATTTAAATGGGTTTATGATCAGTGAGCAGGGTGCTACTTGGTAAAACTATGGACATAGTTTCTCAGACCTGGGGTGGTAAACATGGCTCCTTTTGGTACCTTCATCATGAGACAAAGTTCTCAAGGAACCAAGGGGGTAGAGTCAGGTGCCAATGGCATGTGCCAGTGAGTGCACTAAACTAAGCCTGTTTGACAAAAGACATAGCAATTTAAAATTCATCTCCCACATAAGGGAATGGGATGGTAGAGGTGAAGAAAAGATCAAAAATGAGAAAAATATAATAGATATCAGTCAGAGGAAAGCATTTTGGGGTTAGAGAGAAACCAGGTGCCCAGGAATTCATAGAGATGACCCCAGCTAGGACTCTGAACTATGGTGAAGAGGGTGCCTGTTGAACTGGCCTCCCCCTGTAATCAAATTAATAACCACTCTAATTTTTATCATAGAACCTTCATCTAGCAACTGATTGACGCAGATGCAGAGATGCACAGCTAAGCGGAGGTCCCAATCCAGTTAAAGGAAGAAGGGATTTTATGAACAAAGAGAAGAAGAAGGAATTACATAAGCAAAGAGAGGGAGGAGAGATTATATGAGCAAAGAGGTTATCATAATGGGGAAACTTACAGAGATAGCTGACCTGTTTGGAGCCCATTCCCTATAAAGGGATGCATTTCTTAGCCTTGATGCAGAGGGGAAGACCTTAGTCCTGCCTCAACTTGATGTCTCAGATTTTGTTGACTCCTTGTGGGAGGCCTTATCCTCTTTGAGGAGTAGATTTTGGGGTGGGATGGAGAGAACTGCGGAGTGAGTGAGAAGAGGGGAGGGGAACTGTGGTTGATATGTTTTTTTTTTTTTTTTTAAAAAAAGGAAAACCATTCAAACTTTAAAAAGTCAAAAAAAGAAAAAAAGAAAAAAATGCTTTTTATCAACATTCCTACCTCTTCTTAGGAAGAAAAAAAAAAGTACAATGTAGTCTCAGAGGCTCCAGAACCAAGCCTTATTTTTTCACTCTGAGGTTTCTTACAATATATCTCCTTACATATACAAACAAACCACTTGGTCCTTCTCTTTCTAAAACAAAATATAGGTTTTTATAATGTTGTCATGACTTGGTAAGTATATCATTTCCTTTCTTGTTTGCTACTCAAATACACCCTACTCTTCAGCATTAGGAACATTTTTTGTCTCCATCCTCAAATGTTCTCAAAAGCAATGGTTTCCCTCCCCTTTGTAGTGGGATTATGGTATGTTGTAAATACTTGTCCCTCCTACTGGTTTAATAAAAAGCTGATTGTCCAGAGGCACACAGGAAGTGTGGATGGGGCTACCAGACTAAGAAAATTCTGGGAACATCTCAGAGCCGAGCAGAGATGCCAGAAAGTTACCAGAAGATGAGTCATTGCAGAGATGCCAGGAGACACAGAGAAAAGAAGTTGAAATGTTGCTCAGAAAAGGTATCGAACTGCATGGTTGAACAAGAATCATGGGTTGAGTTAAGATAAAGGAGTTAGCAAGTTATATGCCTGGGTCCTAGACCAATCAGCATAAAAATGATATAAGCATCTGTGTGATTCTGTGAGACTGTCAGACTGCTGGGTCAAACCTCAGATGTAAACCAGAAAGTCCAAGCCAGAAACCAAATATTACACTCCTTGTTATATTACTATACTAGAATATCCTAGTATATTAGTTATTTTTCTGTAATACATTGCCATGAATAAGGTGACCTATAAAAAAAGATTCATCTCCTGTGATGAAAAAAAACAAAAAAGAAAGAAAAAGAAAATACAGATGCTGAGTAAAAACAGACACAGGAGGAAAAACAAAACCTCTAAACAGTTTACAGTGTGTTTAAAAATATACATATGTTACACAAATACTAATTGGTCTAATAAAAACCTGGAAACAGATATAGGAGTACATGCTTAAATATCAGAGAAGTAGAGTAACAAGCCATTAAAGAAACTCTTCACCACTACTGAATCCTTAGGCTGAAAAGGGAAGATCTTGTCTCCAGGAGTCCTCAGACTGAATGCCTCCATGTTCGTAGCTGAAAGGGAAAGTACAGGAGTCCTTCCCCCTTATATTTTTTTTCTGCCTAGCCATATCACTTCCTATTACAACATTCCTAGTGCTGGAATTAAAGGTGTGTGATACCACTTCCTGGCTTTGATTCTTTTTTTAGATTGGATTAATTTCATGTAGCCCAGGGATTTGAACACACAGAGATCCAGATAAATTAATGTGTGAGACACCACTTCTCAGCCTCCATGGCTAAATCTGTATCTGGCTCTGCCCTCAAATCTTCAGGTAAGCTTTATTTTTTAGAAGATACACAAAATATCATCACACACATTGACAAGAGAGAAAAGAGAAAGGGTAGAGACAGTCACAGATTAAAAAATAGTTTTAAAAAATAAAGTCCTAAAAAGGGGCTAAAGTAATATATAAAAAAAAAACACCTAAAGATAAAATACACAGAATGTCTAGATCCTGTATGTTATTATGTTGTCTTTTTTTTTTTGACTGCTAATGAATAAGCAATAACTGTTAAAAACAAAACAAAAAAAATTGGTTTATGGAAACTACTAAAATAAACAACCTATATATTTTAGTCATAATAGGTATGTTTTCTTTTTTAAAAAGAGATATTTTGTTGTTTTAAGATTTATTTATTATGTATACAGTATACAGAGGAGGGTACCAGATCTCCTTATAGATGGTTGTGAGCCACCATGTGGTTGCTGGGAATTGAACTCAGGACCTCTGGAAAAACAGCCAGTGCTCTTAACCTCTGAGCATCTCTCCAGCCCCAATAGGTATGTTTTCAAAGATAAATAGATATATTTACATAGATGATCTTGACATACTTCAAAGACTAATACAATATAGGATTTAAAATGTTTAATAACCTAAAGCTTTCCATGACAGTGAGACATATTTGTTCCTAATATTACCAATTTACCTCAAACAAAGATTATGGGCAATGAGCATCCCCTGTATGAAGTTTACTTTTTGTATAGCAAAAGCTAGGTATTTGGAGGAAAATGCCCTTACCTCAGTAGCTGACAGTGTACTCTCCAGACTAGGCCAGTAGGATGCCAAAAAATTCAACTGCCAAACTTTGTCAAGACAAGGTAGACCAGTCCTTTAAAATTTCCAGATCTGCAAAAATATCTGTCAGATGTACTAAGTCTGTAAACCAAAGTTGAATGCCCCAATAATACAGAAGAACCTAGGGTTACTGTCCAGGTAGCCAGACAGTGCTATGGTTAGATAATATTACAACCTTCTGGGATATTTGATGGAGTTAAAGACTACATAATTAGATTTAAAGTATTTTTTTAAAACTTTATTTTATTTATTTATTTGCCTTGGTATTGCCTGGAACTGGAACTACAGACAGTTGTTAGCTGCTATGTGGGTGCTGGGAATCGAACCCGGGTCCTCTGGAAGAGCAGAGGGTGCTCTTAACCACTGAGCTATCTCTCCAGCCCCCGATTTAAAGTATTTTTTAAAGTTGTGATAAAAGGTAAATTAGATAGAAAACTTTGACTCAGAATGATAAGATAAACATTATAGTATTTTTGCTAATTTTGCCAAGTACAAATGAACTATGTATTGTAATTGCAATTCTTACTTAATAATGTTTTTTTCTATATAAATTTTACTATTTTAAAGTTAAAACTTTTCTTTTCAATTAGACACAATGGGGGAAATGCTGTGTAACAATCTTTGTGTACTGTAAATATGTATAACTCTCACTAGTTAATAATGACCTGATTGGCTGATAGGTAGGTAGAAAGAAATTGGGAACAAAAGCCAGACTTAGAAAACATTGGGAAAAAGGTGGAGTCTCAGGAATCACAAACTAAATTCACAGGAAACAGGACATGTAAAATATAAGGTAATAAGCCGTGAGCCATGTGGTAGAACTTAGATAAGAAATATGGGTTAATTTAAATTGTAAGAACTAATTAGTAATAAGCCTGAGCTATTGGCTGAGCCTTTATAATTAATATTAAGTCTCTGTGTGATTATTTGGAGGCAGCTTTCAGAACACAGAGAAACTTTTCACAGTTACTTTAGCTATGTAAAGTTACATTACTTTTATTTATATTGCACAAGTTTAATTATGTAAAGATATGTTGCATCAGTTTCAACTTGCCTGCATAAGGTGCCTGAAAGGTCTAATAAAAAGCTGAATGGCTAATAGCTATGCAGAACAAGAATGGGTAGGGGTACCAGGCAGAGAGACAAAATAGAAGAAAAAAAAATCTAGGCTCAGGAAGAAGAACAGGGAAAATGAGAAGAAGAAAGAGGAGATAACACCAGAGACACCCAGGACAAGAAGCCAGGCAACCACCACCAACCAGACATAGAGAAACCGTGAAAGTAAGATAGACAGAAGTAAGCAAGGTAATAACCTTTGAGGCAAAAGGTAGACAAAGAGAAACAAATTAATTTAAGTTAAAAGAGATAGCCAGAAACAAGCCTAAGCTAGGACAATTATTCAAGACTAATAATAATAAGTTTCTGTGTCATGACTTGGGACCTGATTGGTAGCCTAAAAGAAAAAAAGCCTGGTACATTTTGGTGTTCCAATGTAGGACATGAATTTTCATGTAAGGCCTGAGAAAGTTTGGGCAGAAAATGATATGATTTCTTTAAGAAAATGTGCCATACAACAGAGCACTAAAGCAGTCTTTTTCATGGCAAGTAGAAACAAAACAAGAAAGAAACTAAGTAAAATGCTTGCCATAGTTCATTTAGAAAGGTTCCTCTTCCTAAAGCTTGGGAGTTGAATATAGTTCCAGATCATACACAATTCTAGACTAGACTGTGAGCTAAGACTTAGCTAACAGAGACCCAAGTGGGATAGAGCCATCTGCCAATGCTGCAGCAGAGAATCACTGGTATTTTTGCTAACATAGATACAAAAGGATAGGAATGTGCAGTAAAGACAGATCCAGAGAGAAAAGAGAAAAAAAAAAAAAGCAAAAAGCAAAAAACAAACTACCACAACAAAAAACCCAATGTGTTTAAAAATGTGTGGAGTCTTAAGAAAGAAAAGAAAAAAGATACAGTTATTAAAAAATTGTTTTAAAATAATAAAAGTCTTTAAAGAAAAAAGCAACACGCCATGTAGAGATTTAAAAAAAAAATACAGGTAGTCTGGATCCTGTATGATGCTATATTGGTTCTGAATGGTTTGTTTGCCCATAAGCAAAGGACAGTAGCTGAGAGATATGGGGTTAAAAAGAGACTGCTGAAATAAACCACTCTAGATACTTTTAAGATGCCTTAACTTTAAAATGGAAGTTAGAGAATGTATTGTTTTAAGGAAGAGATTATGCTTTTGTTTCCACAGGATTAATAGTGATCATGTTTGAACAAGGAAGACCTCTGAACATCCTGGCTATATAAATAAATAAATAAATAAATAAATAAATAAATAAACCTAGAAAACCTACAAAACAGGACATATATTTTACCTGCTCAAATATGAAAAAACAAACTTTGGCTGGCTTTTGTACAATAAACATTCTATACTTCTGTTAATGCAGATATATATAGTATAGACTTTATTTTTATATATATTTATATATATATGTTACCTTGAAAGTTTGTGTATTTTCAGAGTAAAGGGACAAGACACCAATAACAATGGGTCACCCAGGTGATTCAGCCTTTCAGATTGTATCTGTTGCAGTTTCCTTAGAGATCTACCTCTAGAACAACTTCAAGGCTACCGGCTGATATGGTCTAGCCTCACAGAATATTCTATCTAGGACTGCAGATAAGCTCTGTGTTTTTCTTTTGCAGAGACTGGATGACATATGTTATAACTGATTTTCCCATGACTCGACCATTATCTCAATTTTTCCAGGTTCCCTAAAAACATGCCTTCATCCACAGATAGCAAGAAGCAGTCCAGAGACCACAACACCCACATGCACAGGAGGTGGGGTGGGTGTTTTTTGGTTATTGAGTGAGTTATGGATGTTTGATATCATTTAGTGGAAATACAGAATAAAAACACTACTATTAATCTCAAATATTTTACATTGGTATGAATTTTTATATATTGATACAAATTTAAAGTTATTTTGTTACATTGCATTTATGTTTCTAGTCTTGTTTGGGATATTGTTCTCATGCAGCTCATTTAAAAATGTAATATATAATTAACAAATACACATCAGTAGATAGTCATCTGTAATAATCAAACTTGTTGTCATATTAGGTATGTTTTCAAGGTTAAACAGATATATTTAGATAGATGATCTTAACACACTTCAAAGATCTAAAAAAAATATGGTATTTATGATGTTTAATAACCTAAGTTTTTTATGACAGTACAAAACATCTGCTACTGGCAGGAACAATTTACTTCCAAAAAGGATGATGTGCATTGAAGAACCTCCATATGGAGTTCACTTTCATTGTCGCATGGTTAGTCACTGCGCAAAGAAACTGCTCTTGCTTTGACAGCTGACAGTATACCGTACAAACTGGACAAGCAGGACACAAAGGAAAAACAGTGTTGAACTTTGCTAAGATAAGATGGGAAAAAAATCTTTCCAAATTTATGCTTTATAAAAATCTGCAAAACATTTTGCAGGATACTAAAAAATGTAATTGTTCAACTTTGCCAAAACAAGGTGGACAGTAGTTAAAATGTCCTGATTTGTAGAAAAGCCTGTCAGATATTTTATGCCTGTAGGCCAAACATATGGATGACAAACCATTATAGAGGAATCTTAGGTGACTGTGCTTACAGCCAAATGTCTCTGTTGTTTGTATGGTTTTGGAAATGGCTTGCAATGTACTTCCTGTTTACATAGATAATATATCTTTCTGGGGTCTTTGATGGAACTGGAGACTAGATAGTCTGGTTACAATTTCCTTAGTTATGATAAATAAGCCAGATACAAAACTTTGGACTGGATATTGTAAATGTAATCTTTAAATGTTCTTATGTACAGAGCTTTACTTTGTAAAAGTAAAAACTTCATATTTATTTAGACAAAAATGGGGAAATATTGTGAAATACTATTTTAACTGGGCAAAGATGTGCTATATTTGTTTAGTCTGCAGAACATTAACTGTGTAAAGATGTATTGCTTTTGTTTATGCTGCTTGTGTTTATGGATGTAATGATGTGTGTTTAATTATGTAAAGATATGTTGCATCTGTTTCATCCTGCCTGCCTAAGGTACCTGATTGGTCTAATATAAAGCTGAATAGCCAATAACTAGTCAGAGAAAGAATTGGTGGGGATGCCATGCAGAGAGAATTAATAGGAGGAGAAATCTTGGCTCAGCAAGAAGAACGGGAGGAATGAGAAGAAGGAGAAAGAGAGAACAAGAGAGATACCCAGGACCAAAAGCCAAGAAACGACAACCAACCAGACACAGAGAAACTTTTCACAGCATAGGCATATTATAAATTATAGCATAAAAATATCAAAGAAACAACATTAAGAACTTAAGGGCAAAACCAACTCTAGCTTCAAAGGCTAACACATCAGAACAGTAATATGTCTTTCTTCAGCAACCTACAGACAAGAGAGCATAGAATGAACCAGATTATACTATAAAAGTATGTAGATGCCAACCAATGTTGTTATATCTAGCTAAATTGCCACTGCCTTGTCCTCATCTCTCTTCTCCTATCATCATCATCATCATCATCATCATCATCATCGTCTATAGTACAAAGCCTCTGGTCTAGACTAGCCCTGAGGTTTGAACCAACAGATCCAAATAATCACACAAAGTCTTATATAACTTACATATTGTTTGGCCTATGGCTCAGGCTTATTACTTGCTAACTCTTAAATTGTAAGTTAACCCATATTTCTGTTTATGTTTAGCCACGTGGCTTGGTACCTTCTTACTAAGGGCAGTGTTATTGTTTTCCTCCCTCTGAGTCTGACAGGTGTCTTTTGCTCTACTATTCTGCTTCCCAAAATTCTCTTAGTCTGGTTGTCCCATCTCTACTTCCTTTGTAGCTATTTGACCAATATTGATAGTGTACAAGAGTATAGTCTCATAGCAATCTTCATCATCACGTATATGTTTATGTTTATTCTTCTATTTCTTCTGATATGGTCTCAATTAGTATATATTCTTGTATGGCCTGTGTATAGTAGATCAGGATGACTACCAGCTCACAGAGATCTGTCTGCCTCTGTATCCAGAGGTGTAAATAAAGACATACTACCATATTCATATAAACCCAGCTTAACTCAGCTTTCTTTAAATTGATGTATAAATAAAGGTGTTTCAAGATAAGCACAATTTAGGCAGGTCATGGCAACAAAGACAGTACTGCAAAAGATGCTCAAAGAAATGCAGTTATAGACAAGAGGGGGAAGTCTCAAAAAATGGAAACACAGAAAAGAAAGAATAAATTTCATAGGAAAATTAGAATAAAGAAAAGCGCTATGAGAGAATTCATCATGGCTAATACAGTAAGTCATCAAATCCTTGAACAAGATAGGAGAGAAATAAATGAACAAACAATAATCAATTCACTAAAATAGAAACAAGTAAGACAAATATAGGATTTAGTAAACATCTCTCAATAGCAGTAAAATGATATAACAATTATAAATGTAAATACACTGAATGCTGAGGCTTTCAGTTCTATAAAACAAGGATTAACAGGCACATTAGTGGGAACAGTTAACAGAGGTGACACAAAATAATGGATTTCAGTGCTTCATTCTCATCCTTAGGTAGGTCATTTCTACTAAAATTCAACAAAGAAATATCAGAGTTAAAGTACACCAAAAGACAAGTTCTACTTACCTGTAGAATACATATTCTTCTCAGAAGCCCACAGAGCCTTTTCTAAAATAGTTCCCATTTCAGGCCACAAAGTAAATGCTAAGAAATACTAAGAAATTAAAATAATTTTTCACATTTACCAGATCGTAGTGGAGTAAAACTAGAAATCAATATAGAAATAAATATAGGAAATTCACAAATACTTGGGAACTGAACAATACACTCTTGAAAGACCAATTTGTCATTGAACAAATAAGGCGGGGAACCAAAAACAGCCCTAGAATAAAACAAAAATGTAAACACAATTTACAAGAACTTTTGGGGTGCAACTATCTAAAACTTTATAACGCTAAATGCTTACATTAATAAGTCAGAAATCTCTCAATTATAACTATAAAATAAACTACACATAAATATGAAATATAAATATAAAACATAATAATACATCTCAAAGCACTCAAGCAAAGTCAAGTTGAACAAAAAGCAGCATACAGCAGGAAATAATAAAAATCAGCAAAAAAAAAAATCAATGAAATAGAAACTAAAAGAATAGTTCACAGAAACAATCAAGCCAACTGTTGATTTTTTTAAAGAAAACTTTTATATTTCTTTATTGAATATAATAGATTTTTGTTTGTTTCTTTGTTTTGACATTTTTTATTTAAAAGTTATTTTTTTATATACAAACCACAGTTTCCCTTTCCTCCCCTTCTCCCACTCACCTCCCAGTTTCCCCTGTAATCCACTCCACTATCCACACCTCAGAGAGAATAAGGCTTCCCATAGGGAGTCAACAAAATCTGGGATAACAGAATGAGGCAGGACAAAACTTCCCCACCCCCATTTGTTGTAATCAATTTCTGACCCCTCTTGGACCAGAGGTTCGACCTGTCTGTGGCAGCTTTTACCCCCTAAAAATGACTCAAACACTTATATTAATTTCATATTATTTGCCCTATCTCTCAGGCATATTGCTAGCTAGCTCTTTCATCTTAATTCAACCCATTTCCATCAATCTACCTGGCAGCTGTATGTAGTCTACCTGACTACACCTTCCTTCTACCTGTCTTTCCTCCGATTCCTCCACCCACTTGTAACAGTGCTCTACACAGCTCGTTTATTTACAGAATGATATTCACTGCATACAGAGAACAGTTCCATCACATCACTTATTGAGGCTGAGCAAGGTATTCTTCTATAGAAAATGTGTTCCAAAAAGACCATCCATGTGCTAGGGATAAATCCTGGTCCCCCTACCAGAGGCCCCACCAACTGCTCAAGCCACATAACTGTTATCCATATTCAGAGGGCCTAGTTTGGTACCATGCAGGTTTCTCAGCTGTCAGTCCAGAGTCAATGAGTTCTCAGTTGCTAGAGTCAACTGTCTCTGTAGGTTTCCCCATCACAATCTTGACCCTTCTGCTCATACAATCTCCTCTCTTTGACTAGACTCCAGGACCTTGACTCAGTGCTTAGCTGTGGGACTCTACATCTGCTTCCATCAGTTGCTGGAAGAAAGTTCTATGATAACAATTGGGGTGGTCATCAATTCGATTACAGGGGAAGGCCAGTTCAGATCCCCTCTCCTGGAATCTTAGTTGGGGTCATCCTTGTAGATTCCTGTCACTGTTGCTAAAGGTAGCTTTAACTGAATCTCTATTGTTCTATTTATAAACAAGACTGGAGAATTAAAGGATGGGATGAAAACTTGCTAGCTCAGAGAGGTTTTGTAGCAACTAGCTAACGTCTCCTGCTGTATTCTCTCAAGAAGTCTATCATTCTGCTCCTCTAAAACAACAACAAAAAAAAACCCAAAAAGCTATGCCACTTAGATTCCCTCTTTAGTACTTCTGGTACATTTCTCTAGCTCTTTAAGATGTCCCTTAATCCTCTATAATTAATTTCTGTCAACTAGTTACTGACTCAGCCTCCTGACCCAAGGTTAATTTTATTTATCTAACATAAATGCAAACTCCAAGTTCATTATATGATGAAATATGCCCAAAGATTTGAGAAATCAAGGGAAAATAAACTTCCAGATATATGATATTCAACATACCAAAATTACGTCAACAGACTATACCCAGCGTAAGTGGACCTATACTAAGTAAGAAGATTGAAGCAGCAACAAAGCCACACTGACCAAAAATTTCAGTACTAGATGGAACCTGCAGAATTCTATGAATCTTTAAAGAACCATTAAGATGAATTCTTTTAAGAACTGTCCATAAAATGGAAATGGGAAGTACACTACCAAGAACATCCTATAAAGCCAGTATTAACTGATACTGAACTGGGTGAGAACACAATAAAATGAATACATATATTCACATCTTAGAATGATAGATTCAAACATTCTCAATAAAAAATTTGCATGCCAACTCTAAGGTCAGATATCATATATCATAACTAATGTGTTTCATTCGAAGTATGCAAGGATGTGCCATCATATGCAAATAAGTTTAAGGACAATATTCACATGATAATCTCAATATCTGCAGAAATATGAACAAATGTCTATTCACCCCAGATACAGAATTAGCAACAGACTAAAGTACAGTGAAAAAAGAGGAAGAGATGATAAGAGAAGGGAATGAAAAAAGAAAGAGCATAATGGGTTATGTATAATATGAAAGTTGTAGAGAGTATTGAGGGACAATAAAGAGTACAGGAAAAGTAGTTTAAATGAAGAGGAGGGCTACAGACAAAGGAAATGAATTAAATAATGTATAGTAGCACATACCTCATAAGGAAATACATTGCTTTATATGCCAGTTCTTAAAATTAAAAATAATTACATATAATAATGATAATACATAAAATATGGCCATGTAATTATAAAAAGGCATGTATAGAGAAAAAGAGAAACAAAAGTAAAAAGAATAAGTATGAAACACAGAAGAAAATGGATATCTTATCTCTAAAATACTGATAATTACAATAAATCTTAGAATGTAAATGCCCATAGTTTTTTAAAGAGTCCTTTCACTTTTCAAACCAAGAGGTGAGTGACACTCCACCTAGCACAGGCAGACATTCCAGTCTCTGTAACACTGGTCCTATGACACAGCCCTTAGAAACCCACCCCTATTCATTTCAGCCCTTAATTCAGGCCAGCAAGGAAAACCCATGCAAATTAGAAACCCCAGTAAAATCCAATGCATTGGACATCCCCAACTACAATCTCCCACCCCATCCCGAACCCACTCCATCACCCAGTAACTTCAGCAGCAACCAGAAACCCACAGGTCCTCTCCTCCCATCAGACTAAATGATCCTCTGCACTCATAAACTAAGAGACTAAGAGAGTTCCTCAATTCCTATTGGATCAAAAACAGCTACCTGAGACCCTAAATTTCTCAGCATCTACTGGATCAAAAGCGACCACCTGAGACTGACAGTGTGTAAACACTTACTAGATTATGAGGTGTCACTGTGACACAGAATATACTACATCCAGATGAACCAAAACCCCACATTGGATCAAGAGAGGTTTTTTGAGACACAGACACCCCCAGAACAAATTGTACCAAAATTATGTCTCTGAGATTCAGAAAAATACTGCAGTAAACTGAGGAAGCAATGGGTAGATAATAGTGCAAAAATACACATAACAACATAATGAACAGCATGACAGCACTAGAATCTGGTGGTTCTATAACATTAAGACCTGGGCATGGCAACGAAGAGGAAACAGAAGGAAATGACCTTAAAAACAACTTATAAAGATAATAGAAGCCTTAAAAGAAGATTTAAAAAATTCCCTTAAAGAAATAAAAGAAATGCAAACAAAAAAATTGAAAAAGATTAACAAATCCCTGAAAGAAAATAAAGAAAACCAAGAGAAAGCAATCAAACAAGTGAAAAAAAAATTCAAGATTTAAAAACTGAAATAGAAGCAATAAAGAAGACAAAAACCGAGGAAATGTTGGAAATAGAAAATCTGAAGAAACAAACTGCAACTACAGATATAAACATAACGAACAGAAGGCAAAAGATGGAAGAGAGAATCTCTGGAGTGGAAGATTCAATAGTGGAAATAGATACGTTAGTTAATGAAAACATAAAAACCGAAAAAGTCATGACACCAAATGTCCAGAAAATATAGGACACCATGAAAAGACCAAACCTTAGGTTAATTGAAATTGAAAAAGGAGAAGAGTACCAGCTTAAAGGCACAGAAAATATATCAACAAAATTAGAGGAAAATGTTCCCAAACCAAAGAAAGAAACACTTACAAAGATACAAAAAGCTTACAGAATACCAAATAGACTAGACCCCCCCCAAAAAAAAAGTATGCTTGCCAGATAATAATCAAGCCACTAAGCCTACAGAATTAAAAAAGAGAATACTAAGAGTTGCAAAGGATAAAGGCCAAGTTGCCTATAAGGCAGACCCATCAGAATAACACCAGATTACCCAATTGAAATAATGAAAGCAAGAAAGTATTGGTCAAATATTATACAAACACTAAAAATCCATGGCTACCAACACAGACTACTATACCCAGGAAAACTATCAGCTACCATAGGTAGAGTAAAGATACTTCAGGACAAAACCAGGTTTAAAAAAATGCCTATCCACAAGTCTGGCCCTACAGAAAGCACTAGAGAAAAAACTCCAACCTAAGGAGACTAGATACCCCAAGGAAATCACAAGCAATAGATAATCCTACAGAAGAAAAATCCAAAGAAGAGAAGCACACACACATACACACACACACACACACACACACACACACACACACACACAAGCGCATACACACACTACCACCAAAAGTAACAGAAAATAACAACCACTGCTCACTAATATCCCCTAATATCAATGTACTCAATTCACCTATAAAAAGACATAGGCTAACATGATGGATACAAAAACAGAATCCATCCTTCTGCTGCATAAAAGAAATACACCTCAACTTCAAAGACAGGCACTGGCTCAGAGTAAAGGGTTGAAAAAAGACTTTCCCATCAAATGAACCTAAGAAACAAGCTGGTGTAGTCATCCTAATATCTAACAAAATAGACTTCAAATTAAAATTAATCAAAAGAGATCAGGAAGAACATTACTTATACATCTCAGGAAAAAATCCACCAAGATGAAGTCTCAATCCTGAACATTTATACCTCCAACACAAAGGCCCCTAAATATGTAAAAGAAACACTACTAAAGCTTAAATCTCACATCAAACCCCACACCTTAATAGTGGGAGACTTCAATACTCCACTCCACTCTCACAAATGGATAGGTCTACCAGACAGACACTTAACAGAGAAATAAGGGAACTAAAAGATGTTAGGACCCAAATGGACTTAAGAGATATATACAGAGCTTTCTACCCAAACACAAAGGAATATACATTTTTTTATCAGCTCCCCATGGAACTTTCTCTAAAATTGAACACATACTCGGTCATAAAGCAAATACATTAATAGATACCAAAAAAATGAGAATAATTCCTTGAATTCTATCAGACAGCCATGGTCTAAAGTTAGAGTTTAACTAAAACAAAATTCACAGAAAGCCTATAAATTCATGAAAACTGAATATGTCTCAACTGAACCACCCTTGTGTCAAAGGAAAAAGTAAAGAAAAAATCAAAGGCTTCCTAAAATTCAATGAAAATAAATCCACAACATACCCAAACTTATGGGACACAATGAAAGCAGGGCTAAGAAGAAAACTTATAGCATTAGATACCTATATGAGAAACTTAGAGAAATCTCAGATAAGAGACCTAACAGCACAGCTGAAAGCTTTAGAACAATTAAAAGCAAACTCACCTAGGAGTAGACAGCAAGAAATAAACTTAGAGCTGAAATCAATACAATTGAAACAAAAAGAACAACCCAAAAAAATCAATGTATCTAAGAGATGGCTCTTTGCCAAAGTCAACAAGATGAATAAACTCTTATCCAAACTAACCAAAAATCAGAGAGAGACTATCCAAATCAACAAAATTAGAAATGAAAAGTGGGACGTAACAACAGACCCCAGGAAATCCAGAAAATTACCAGGTCATACATTAAAATTTGAAAACCTAAAAGAGGGTCAGGTTCCTGTTCCAGGACTGGGTGCTGTCTGCAGAGCATGTCCCCACACACTCAGTATCAGACAGAGATAAACTCTGACTGCCATGGTCCCCCAGCTGCTGCTGAGGGAATTTGCATGGCTACCCACCTCCAAATGAGCAAACAGAGAAGGACTGAGGACCCTAAAAGACAGACTCAGACTCTGCCCAAAGAGGTGACAGGAGATACACAAGTCCTCTTGCCGCAACTGACCAGGAGCCACCTAATCGAGAACCACTGAAGCCATGGGCAGACACCAGTACAAAAATTTACATAATAATATAAAGAACAACAAGGTAACTCCAGAAGAAAGTGGCAATCCTACAACTACAAGATTTGAACTCAGCAATGAAGAGGAAACAGAAAGAAGCAACATCAAAAATTCCTTTATGATGATCATGGAAGCTCTCAAAGAAGATATGAAAAATTGCCTTAAAGAAACATAAGAAAATACAAACAAAAAATTGGAAGAGATGAACAAATCTATGAAAGAAAACCAAGAAAAATAAACCAAAACATGAAAGAAACATGCCAGGAACTAAAAGCTGAAATAGAAGGAATAAAAAAAGGCACAAAATGAGGCAAAGATGGAAATAGAAAACCTGAAGAAAAAAGCTGGAACCACAGATACAAGCATAACAAAGAGAGTTCAG